>JBBPLQ010001083.1:0-10686 GCA_038089855.1 Royoungia palumana | reverse complement strand
TTCAGTTTCTAGAGGTGCAAGCACAGCATGCCTTTATTCGAGACGAATCATCCAAAGGACGCTGGGACGCAGCCCTTACAAAGTCTCTCTTTACGTTTATGCTCGAGGTTTTCGAGAGAACGGTTGGGCGGGACCTTGGCCCAAGGGTCAACAAAGGGGAGAATATTGAACATGTCTGCTGAATTATATGACAGGTGCTAGCGAGTACGTACAGAAGCCCTGTCTATGTACGCTTCACAACATCAAACGGATTGCATCTGGATGATAAACTCGCATTACTTCCGAGCTACCGAGCTACCCATTGGCATCCAAGCTTTCCAGCCTAGCAGTTGGCACATTTTCAGCTGTTCCTCGAATGCATTCGCACAAATGACTCATTACCATAGGCTCAGCTAGGCCGAACAGCCCTTGGCTTTATTGCTAACTTTGCTACCGCTGCCGCACACCTGATTTTCGAAATCCGCATCTAGGGAGATACTACCCCTCTGAAGCATGACTCCGAGCATCTGCACTTGCTCGACATCTGCATTTCCCTTTCTTTTCAAGTCCGCTCGCTTGTGGTCAACCTTGTTCACAACTTTCAGCGAAAAACCCAGCCAGCCAGCGAAAATTTCATCGGAAATTGTCGCCCCTTCACGACCCTGCTCTCTCGGACACGATTTTCTGGTCTATTCGTTCCCCGAAAGGCGGCGCTCGTACATCCGTTCGAGAATAGAAGGAAATCCATCCTCTCCCGACCTTACTTGATCATGATATCGAGCTATGTGTATTCTGAGGGATCCATATATTATCGACGCCCTCCGCCTGACCGTGGTACCGTCCCAATCTGCGCCTTCTGGGATAGGTCTCGCAGCGTGAGGCAACCTGAGATCGACTTCTGGGACCAGAATCGCACTCTTCTTATTACGCCACAGTACGTTCCTCCAGCGAGACTATCAATATGCTTGTGCAAGCTTTTGAGCTGGGTGCTGGTGCCTATCCACTAGCATATATCTCCTTTCCAAGCAGAGGGAATATTGAAAAGGTGATCGGGGCGCTGTGGAGGGAGCACCATCGGAGGAACATACCTCAGAAAGAAAGTTGCCAGGTGAGTTACTCACATGAGGGGTTAGACCCGAGTATGAGATGCCTAGCTTGAACTCGGATCATCAGCGCCTTGTTTTGCAAGGTGCAGGTGATTGGTAAAGGACATGCACAATCGTTTACCAATGATCCTTTTCGTTCCTCGCCAAGGGCGTCAAAGCCGCCACCATCAATCCAAGATGATATCATAAAGATCACCCGAAAGAACAATCCAAGCCGTACGCTCTAGTAAAGCCCTTGGTTCAAGTTTAGAGGTATAATTGTATAGTCCCGCGACCCCAGCTACTCACCCTTGAGAAGGTACCACACTCAAATGCGATGAGTGAGAGTGATCATCTCGAGGTGTGCTATGACAAATCTTGAGTTGGCGATTACAACAGGCCTTGCCCCTCTCTCTTACAAGTCCCTGCAATGTTCCACAGATAGTAGTGGGGATGGCAGTGCCAACAAGCAATCCGGCGCTCGGGACCTGGTCCCTTTACTATTTCAATCATCAACCAGCGCTCCCTCGGTCCTCGCAACCAGAAATTCTTTGCATTACATCGAGTACGTGTCGCCCCCGACAGCTTTGGCTTCTTACGGCCAAGACGACTCGTGGTAGCCGACAAATCTACACGTATTTCAGGCTAGGAGATAACGGCAATCTTAAAGGCTCCCTTCACCAGTCTCCAGCTTCAGTATGCTACCATGCATGGTTTTGATGCCTTCATTCAGACCGTTTTATACAGGAGTATGCGACTTCTCAACTGTAGAACGAAGGAATTAGAACCATCAGATTCATCATCCCGCCCTGCTCGCTATGCTATCGTGTCCCATCGATGGGGTCCCGAGTCAGAAGAAGTCCTGTTCAGCGACATTGGTGACGAAACACGGACCCAGAGCAAGGTCAGAGGCTACAACAAGATAAAGGGTGCCTGCAAGCAGGCGATACAAGATGGGCTCAGCTATATTTGGCTGGACACTTGTTGCATTGATAAGCGCAATAGCGCAGAATTGAGCGAGGCGATCAACTCGATGTACGGGTGGTATCAAGCCTCGGACGTCTGCTATGCCTATCTTCACGACGTCAGCGATATGTCCCAGTTCGCCCAGAGTGATTGGTTCTTTCGGGGATGGACTTTACAAGAGCTGATCGCACCAAAGGAACTCAAGTTTTTTGGGAAAGATTGGTGTTTCCTCGGTAGCCGGGAGGATCTAGTGAATCCGATTTCAGAAATCTCAGAAATTTGTCCTGAAGTGCTCCATACTACTCGAATTCCCCCAAACGTGACAATCTCCCAAAAGATGTGTTGGGCAGCGAAGAGAAAAACAACCAAGGTAGAAGATAGGGCGTACTCGTTATTGGGAATACTCGGCGTCAGAATGGACGCCATCTACGGAATATATGATGGCGCATTCGAAGACCTGCAACACAGACTCATCACAAAATACTCGGATCAAACACTCTTTTCCTGGTATCATACTTATACGCAGCCTGATCCACCTTCGAGCTCTGTCGAGAATGATGCAGATACCCCTCGGCTTAACGCCACGGGACTTCTCGCATCCTCGCCGTCCAGTTACCCAAAATCGTACGAAATTGCCGAAGAAGACTTCTGCAAGAACTACGTGGACAAAATTCAAGAGCTCAAACGCTATCGATCACACTTCTTCATTATCAACAATCATGTTCGTATCCTTCTACCAGTCAAACACATGATCGGAAAGATCTGGACAGCAGTTCTACGCTGCAGTTTTGAACCTCCGACCAGTAGCGAGAGCCAACGTCCTCTCGTGATTTACCTCAAAAAACTGGACCACTGGAAATATGTTCGGGTGCATCTTGCACCTGATAGGAAGGGAAAGACGAACAAGGAAAACGTCGGGGTGGTGGGTTTTTCTGGGAGCTTAGAGCGATTAAGTGACGCGGAGTCGCAACTACAAGGATATGCCCTGCAGAAGATCGATGTGCTCGCCCGATACGGAGAGTCGCTCCCCCGAGACGATCGATCAAGACAGCTTGAATTATCTCCAGTTGATCCGGATTCCCTCCCCGAAGATACCGAAAATGAGCTCAAAACCACGATGACACTAGCAAGAGCCTACATCAGGTGCGAACCCCTGACAGCGGTGCGCGTGAAACCCATGGAAGCGGTACGAGCGCAACCCATGGTACCAGTACGCTCAAAACCCGTGGTAGCTCCCACCAGCTGCCATCAGTGTGCATGCAGCGGTTACAGTGTATCATAACAAACCAACAGTAGTTGGGATAAAATAGGTACTTCGTGAGGAATTGCAATTACACTTATAACAGTAAACGGCATATTGGCTATTACACAGTCCACTGTAATAATCTACTGTGTTATGGACAAGAGTTGAAAAATAATAAATAAAAAAGATTGGACATGGATGCAGCCTGAGGGCAATGAATATTAGTAAAGACGACCGGCTGGTTGAACCATGGACATGGTGCGAGGGATAGGGAACGAGCGGAGGAATGAATTGAAGTGTTTGGACAGGATGAATCAAGCGGGCACACTGGCAGCACATGGCATATACAGTACTACTAGTAGTAAGCATCATTATCAATTGCTGCCTCGAGCTACTCTCACGGAACTTCATGCACCATGGCCCAGTCCCCGCAAGATGTCTATGCGAGACATCTAGTCTCAGGTCGCGGATACCCGTTGTGGACCCCAGAACCTAACATGAACTTCCCAGACGACTACCTCCGGGAAGGACTCCGAATTGGAGACGTCGGTGTCGTTGTCCCACAGGATGGTAGCTTTGACGTCTTTTTCAACATATGCTTACCTCAGGAACATTCGCTTCATGAAGAGAGAGGTGTGCCGAATAGCTTTACCCGCATTTTTCTTGGCAGAAGGGACATCGCCGAGTATCCCGAAGCTGAAAGTCCAGGTCGCGTCATTTCGAGTTCCTCAATGGCAAGGGCGAACAGCGTAGATGCGCCTCAAGAAGGCCCGGGAAGGTACTGTACGGGTGTCTATAGGACAGCTTAGTTGCACTGACTTGTGAAAGACGCAGTCAACCAGGTCCTTTCAATTACGAATTCAGACTGACTTCGAGCGATGGGGCTGCTCTCATTCTCCCCGAAGGTGCTGAACGTTACTACATCCTCAACGAACGCCCCTTTCTTGATCAGGCGATTCAACATGCCGTGGAATGGTACACATTTGCGGAACAACGCCTCGGTCGCATCATTAGCCATGATTCCTTATACTTGATCACTGGATTTTACAAGGCTCGTTCTTGGTCCCTTGCTGCATATCAACAATGCGCTGGCGGAAGTGAAGCCTCCGCCCAATTCAAGGCCGTGCAAGTTGGCGGGGGCAATGTCACTACATGTTATACCTGGGAGACCACACAAATCATGGACTGGCGTGTCGGACCTTCGGACAGGTATTACAATGGAAAACCAAACCAGACTGTGTTCATACAAGGGCTCAAAATTGCCCTCCGGGAAGGCATTTTGGGTCCGAAATGGGTAGATGTCAAGGCAGGTAACCCTACCGTACGACCTTTCCGCGTCGAGTCTTCCAGTAGTTCCTGGCCTTCGAGCTTGTGGAGCGGACTCTTCGGTGCTTCGGTGCCGGGTTTTTCAAAGGAGGCACACGCAAGCACGGAGGATACCGAATGCAATCCCACTAGTGAAGAAGCTGGAGATGGTGGGAATATTGGTGAAGGAATCATGATCCATCGTTTTCCGCAAGCAGCGAAAGTTCGTCCTATTGATCAGAAAAGAGTGCGCTTCAGCTAATATTATCACGCAGTTGTTCCACCCGGCAGATGTCATTAACCAATATTTGTTACAAGAGGTGTGTTCTCACATTACGGCTAGCATCTGGTGGTAATCAGGTACGGTCTCCTATCGCAGACACCTTCTGCTACTGTCGCCGTTACCCATGATAGCCACTGGACCACGCTTCTGGATAGGGTCCGTGCTCCGTTCCTTTTACTCTCGTCTACATCGACCATCTCTTAAGGGACTGCTCAAGCCCGGAGAAATATCACAAAAGGACCGCCTAGTGACGGAGGTGAGCAAAAACTATTCAATAGCCTGGAAACAAGGTGATGATTATTTCCACAAATTTATACACTATGTGGGTTGACCCAGCTCAGGCGCGGTGTATCTGCAGAGCCTGTCAATTGACCCAAAAGTCAAGCACGAGAACGAAACTGTCAACTACAGTACTAGTATGCCCTTTCTATCGCTCCGACTAGACCCTCAATCTTGCTGAACCCACCAGGGAAGGACCTCTCCCGCATCCCTTGCAAATTTTTTGGAGTCGGCGCTTGTTCCACAGGCTCATCATGTCCCTTCTCCCATATTCTCCACGAGCCCTGCGAAACTCATCGTGATGGCCCTTCTTATCTTGGGACTGACGAGGGTACGCAAAGCATCAGCGTTCGGTTCATGAATTCTTGTTCCGTTGAGGATGTTACTCGACTAGACAGTGATATTTTATCGCCACGCCTTCCCTTTGGTGACGAGTCCTCTCCTGTCACGGCTACTCATCCCTCCTCCCAGCATGCCACATCGCACACAATACCGTCTTATCTTCCCGACGCATCTGTGTTTAACGATTACTCGGTTGCAGCACTGCATATTGTCGATGCGCCTCTCCATGGGGCCCAGTCGTGTAGGAGGGGGCCCTGGGTAATTGGCACACTCTTATTCGTCGTCATTTTTTGACAGACAATCTAGCCCTCTCACGCAGAAGTGGGACATCCCTCCTGGATGCAGTCGCCCCCGGGGGTAACCAGGTCCCGAGCGAGCGAACCACCAGAGAGCACCCCTGACCAGACCTATCAAGACTCGAATGTCAAAGACGTGTCCGAAGTGTCGCAGATGAATAAATTTCAGGCTCAGGTATCCCAGGACGCCGCTCAGCCGCCACATCACACATACCATGTGCAAGCACTCTCGCCGCCCATCATGACATTCCAGCCATTCAACGGGATACTTCAGCCCGTAGATCACCCTGAAAATCGATATACGTCGCGCGATCTGTTGAATATGAGCATTGTTGTGGACGAGGAACCGGGAGTAACATCCTCCTTGACCTTGCCGGCTTCGTTGATCTCTCCTGGATCTCCACGGCTCCAGGGCCCTGACATGCGGCTTCAGCACGATGGCAAAAAAATATCACAATCCACCCACCGCCGAGTGCCAATGCACTCTTCCAATAGTGCTCCATTCCCATCACTACACAGCCCTGGAATCGGCGACCAAGCACACTCAAGCGCAAGCCAACAGAAAAGGTCAAAAATGTACCAGTGCGAACAATGCAAGAAGGTGTTTCCTCGGCCGAGCGGGTTGGCTGTTCATATGAATACCCACTCGGGAGCTAAACGTACGTGTCAACTTCTTCTTTTCCTTTTTGTGCAGTCGCATGTTGTCATGACATGACACACTCATTTGGTATCGCATCTTTTTCAGCTTATAAATGCATTGTACCCAATTGCGAAAAAAGGTTTGCTGTACGATCAAACGCAAAGCGACACCTGCGTACCCACGGAATAGATCCGTTCCCCGGCCTGCTTTCCCCTCTACACGACCGGAAATGCTCAGGACAATGGTGCGCTTTCGAACCTTACCAATGCGCAGGAGAATTTTAGCAGGGACGCTGACGAATCCGGACAATGGGAAACGCCAGACCCTGCAGGCCCGCGCACACTTCGAGCTACGTTACGTAGTCAGAATATTTGGATCCCTAGTACATTGCTCTGCAAGTACTTGCGGTTTACCGTATTCATCTTGACGTACCACATTTATCTCGGAACTGCAGAGTACACAACTTACAATGCTAACGGTTTTTTTCCACGTTCATTGTCCTGTAGGATCATGTAAGTATGAAGCATGCTCGATCCACGTAATAGGCATGGCGAGTCCTGGAAAATATGTCCATACTTAAGACGGATTTGGGCCCTGTGCAATCCTACTTCCATTTGGACATGGTGCTCATCGACGACCGCACAAACGTCGCTAAATGAAAGGGCATAGGTGATTCAAGTTGCGAGGGAAAATTATACAAGATGCGATGTTGGCTCGGTTCTCCAAATCGTCGTTGCGTCTCGCACTTGATATATCAGTTTCTCGGACACCATGGGCAAAAGGTCAAGTTCGACTATGGCTAGTAAGCCCTACTTGAGGGACTCAGAACTATCTAGCAATCTCCTCTCGGCAGAATGTACCAGTACTTAGGAATGGTCAGTTCAACGAACCTTGCCAGCCAGGTCAAGGAAGGCGGTGTCACAGGTGCTGGGTATCCACTTTACGTTATGCACTCCAAAAGTTTTCGAACTTTTGAGAGGACGGTTCAAGTTGGCGAGATTCGGAGAAGATGGAACAATGTCGTAAAAAAGTTTTGTTTGCGAACATTGCTCATCAAGATCACCCGGAAGAACAGACTAAGTTTTATGCGCTAGTAAGGCCTTTGGTTCAACTTGAAGTTTAGAGCTATAATTGTACTCGGATTCCAAACGAGCGCAGACTGCAACCGCTGCCACTGCATATCCACACAGTCATACCCACTGTTTAATCAGGGTAGTAAGCAAAATCCTCACTCCAGGACGTAGCTAGGGAGGGCGTAACGCTTCCTACGAAATATCGGCTTGATAGATCGATAGCTGTTCGCATGATTACAGCCATTGTCACGTCGTTTCGCTTGACGTATCAAGCTGCCGTAGCCAGGCATTTCCGGTTCCTCTATTAAGTAGTTCGACCTCCGCGTGGTGCCCCGCCACATCCCACTTTCCGAGAGCGTGTTGTCTTTCACCGCTTTCACCATTCCAATCCACATCGACCCTGTCGTTAGAGCCGAGTTCGACACTTACTACTGTCGACTCCACGTCCTCCATCTGAAAAAAAGGAAAATGTCCATAACAAATAGGCAAATTATGTAGTCTACATTGCACGCTGTCGTACATGGTTCCATTCCAATTTGATACCATGTGCTACGACGTCAACACAGCGCACCGGCCCTTCATAACAGTCACGGTGACATAATGACTCCATTATAATTTACTATCACGCACTATGACGGCTACCTGGTTATAGAGCGCATTGGACTTTCATAGCAATGACTCGGAGTTAATAGATTAGTACCATCGCCAACATTCATAGCAACTAAAGGAATTTCACTCATATTGAGGACGAGGGGATGGCAGGATGCTTTGCTCGTTCGTGCCTGGTGTAGGCGACATGGTGTACCACTTGGCAAATGATCCCGATTTGCTTCACGATGAGGGGACAGCAGGATGCTTCTCCCGTTCGTGCCTGGTGTAGGTAACATGGCATACCGCTTGGCGAACGATCACGACTTGCTTCATCTCTCACATTGAGGATGAGGGGATGGCAGGATAAGGGGACGGCAGGGCGAGGGGATAGCAGGACGAGGGGACGTTGGCGGATGGCAGGATAAGGAGATGGCAGGACGAGGGGATAGCAGGACGAGGGGGTGTTGGCGAACAATCACGACTTGCTTCATCTCTCACATTGAAGATGAGGGGATGGAGATGAAGATGCGGTGGGACACTAAAATGGAGGGAGACAGGATGAGACATGGTGAGACAATATTTGATCATTAACAGACTTACAACCTGCCCGCCCACCACCGAAATAGTTATTTCCACACATTGATAGGACCAAGCATGATTAAAAATGATTGTGGTACCGGTCGAAAATGCTGAAATCAATGTACTTGTTCAAGTAAAATATGTCAGCCTGTACCATCACATGACTGTTCATCCAATGAGGATTGACGGCACTGCTCGCAAATTTGGGAATGAGATGGCAGGGTTGAAAAAGTTGATGGACGGGAATGATTTCTGCCTTTGGACGTCGCTGTTGAGTCGAGCGGGTGACCCGAAACATCCCCACACTATCATCAAAGTGGTTCAGTGTCTTGAACCAATGAACGTATGCTAAAGGGTGTGGATAGTCACCAAGGTATGCTGGGAGCTTGAAGATGACACGGACTTCGGCCACACGGAGTCCTGAACGTATATCATAGTCTAACTTTGATTTACGTCGTGATTAATGGACTTACCGTGGAACCCTCCATGGTTTCATAATTCTTCATCAGACAGGACGAGAGTGGTGTCGAACCTTGCAGGTGTTGGTGGCTTGTGGGAACCGTTGTCACACTGTGGATGTGAGTGTATCCTCGCGGTAGGTTTCCTGTTCACCATATGCTCGAGAGGTGGTAATCGAATTATGACATTGCTAAAGCAGTCAAAGCGATCGTTGATGTTTGGTTGGACATATTGGCATCCATTCGGGTTGGGCAAGGTGGCAAGGAAGCTCTGGAGTGTATGAATGAAATCATGCGCCCTGTGATATTGTTGCAGATACTGCACCGTCCTTCTTGGAAAATGAGACCATTGTGAGATTTGATAAGACAAACCAAATGGAAAGGACTTGGCTGGCAGTGTTTGGTTTGATGTTGCATGGCTGAGCCATGTGGTAGCTGTGTGCTCGTCTTGACTGTCGCTGTCATTCAAGTGATCAGCTGACTGGTCTACAGAAGGCGCATTTCGATTACGCCATGCAAGATATGAGCTGAACCAAACAACGGCTTCCTGGTGTTGGAGCCATTTCGTCATCTGGGATAAGTAATCTTTACGATTGGTGGCGGAGTACGCTTTCTTCGCAAAATTGATGTGTAATCGTTCTGAGGTTTCCGTGTTGAGGCCGTCAAGGCTACCCAAAGCCCGAATTGTCTCTACATAATGTAGGAGCAAATGGATCTTCGGAATATCGAAGTGATCGCGGCACCTGAGCTCAACAAAAATATCCTTGACCGCATGGAAGCCATTCAGAGCCTGTTGTAAGGCAAGTAGCGTATGGTCTGTATGTGACTGATATTGTGCGAGATAGATAAAGTTGAGTAAGCAGGATCCCGCTTTGATGATGTTTTGGTGGGGAGTAGTGCCAACTAGAGCGGTGAGAAAGATACACTGGAGCTGTTTGTGATCAGCACCTGTCCATTGCCTGACTTTGGAAATTCCGTCCTTAAAATGGTGCAGCCTTGGAAATATGGGCATGGCACGACAACGAGCATCGAGGTTCTGCTTGCCCGCAAGCATCATACATCATTTTTTGAAATGGTCCTTGAAGATGCCTTGGTGCAGTTGATGCAAAATGTCGGAGCAAATGGCAATGAAGATGTTGGTATGAGGAAGATTGGCCCAGAATGGGGAGAAGATGGGACGGAGACCTTGAGCGACGAAATCGGGTGGGTATTGACTGTTGGCTTGCGCGTGGAGGATGTGTGTTGTTTGTGTTTGATTGCGTAGTGGAAATGGCGAGTTTGTGCCTCGTTCCTTTGATGGCACCACACACTTTGGACAATGGTTCTCAGCACAACACACAATGAGACATTGCTCTGGGTGATCTCCAATGTAAGCAGCCAGGATAGGGAAGACCCGCCGGATCTGCTCATCTGCACAGACCATCTCTACTCCATCCCGATCAGCGTTGACCAAAGGACGAAGGATTCTCCTCATACAATAGTGGAAGAGACGGTATCGAGCGACCGAGTTGCCATCCAGTGATTCGATCTTGGATACAGGTAAGTAGCCGAGTAGAACTGATGCGTG
>JBBPLQ010001082.1:0-10689 GCA_038089855.1 Royoungia palumana | reverse complement strand
TTTGATGTTTTTCTTGCCTGGATGGATTTCTTTGATAACCCTAGTCACAGTAGACCTTCCCAGACAAGTTTGGGAACATACATTCCCAGTATAAGGACCAGATTCAGAGAGAAACAAGATATTGGCTTTAGTAGAGGTTGGAATGGACTTCATGGTGAAGTAGGATTAGCATGGTGGTATTCTTGCCATTAATAGTGCTTAGGGCGATGTAAGTTACATAATGAGACAGAGTTGAAGTACAGCATCCATCAGAGCATTAGTTATTTACCAAATAATGATTGATAACATCAAGGTCAAATAAGTGTCCCAATGACATATCATTTTGAATGGTTATATTTCAATCCCATGGCAACCAAAGT
Source organism: Royoungia palumana (assembly GCA_038089855.1). NCBI lineage: Eukaryota > Fungi > Basidiomycota > Agaricomycetes > Boletales > Boletaceae > Royoungia > Royoungia palumana. The sequence goes on along the minus strand of JBBPLQ010001082.1, from coordinate 10,330 downwards.
ACACAACTAAGAGGCCATCTTCAGGGCAAGGGTTAACAGTATTGATGACCCTGCAAGGGCTAAAGCTAATGTGTTTTGGTTTTTTGAGAATGTCACATCTTTCCAAAATGTCCCAACATTGGGACACTTATTTGAGCCACTGTATTGCCAATCACCGAGACACCGGGTGAAGGTGGCCAGGAGGTCACCTAAGAGACGGTCAAGTTTATTGAGGACCAATGGGTCCGAAGGGGATCATCAACAGTGTGGGTGATGAGACAAACAAACAGGTCGTCAGGGGGGAGGGTAGTGGAAGTATTGTCACCAGTATCAGAGGGAAGATGATCTGGGCATCAGGAGAGGGCATCTGGTCCAGTAAGGAATTTGCCAGGGATGTAGGAGAAGGTCAGGTCGAAATCAGCAAGGTCAAGGAGCCAGCAGGCTTGTCAGCGATTGAGGTTCTGGGGTTGGCAGAAGTAAGTGAGATTTTTGTGGTTAGAAAAGACAGTGATAGGGGTGGGGTAGCCATGGAGGAGGTGGCACCAATACTTGAGTGCACAGATGATGGCCAGTAGTTCTTGGTCATAGATGTCATAGTTACGCTCCGCCAGGCTGAAAGAGCGGGAAAGGTAGGAGTATGGTTTCCACTCTCCATTGGAGTCAGTTTGGAGGAGGATGCCGCCTGAGGCATAAGCCGAGGCATCGGTGGCAATCACGAATGGTTGGGTGAGGTCAGACATACGTAAAACAGGTTGTCGGAGGAAGGCCTCCTGAAGGTCTGTGAAAGCAGTGGACTGTGGGTGGTCCCAATGCCATGGGGTGTCTTTCTTGGTGAGGTTGATGAGGGGGTGTGCACAGGATGAAAAGTCGGGGATGAATTTTCGGTAGAAGTTGGCAAATCCCAGGAAGGATCAGACATCTTTAACTTTTTTGGGAGTGGGCCAATCTGCGATTCTAGCCAATTTGGTTGGATCCATAGCCAGGTTTCCGGGACAGACGATCATTTCTAAGTACTCTACTTCCGCAGCATTGAAGGAACATTTTTCAAGCTTGAGGTGGAGGTCTAAGTCTTTCATCCGTTGGAGAACATGCTTGGTGTGTTCATTGTGGAGAGTGGGATCAGAGGAAAAGATGAGTAGGTTGTCCATGTAGATTACAAGCCACCCTTCTGCAATCATGTCCTGGAAGGAATCATTCATAAAACACTGGAACGTAGCTGGGGAGTTGGTGAGCCCAAAGAACATAACCGTCAGTTCAAATAGCCCTTGTTCAGTGATGAAGGCGGCTTTCCATTGGTGCCCTTCCTTGATGCGTACATTACTTGGTGAAGATGGACACCCCATGAAGTCGATCAACAAGGTCCAAGATGAGGGGAAGTGGGTATGCATCTCTGATTGTGTGTTTGTTGAGGTACTGATAGTCTTGACATGGATGGAGTCCACTGTCTTTTTTCTTGATGAAAAAGAACAGGGAGGCTTGGGGAGAGTTGGAGGGGTGGATTTTTCCGTTAGCCAGGTGTTCGTCTAGGAACGCTTGGGTAGCTTTTCGTTCTTCCAAGGACAGGGGATAAGTTTTGGTGATTTTTGGGACAAAATCTTCCATGAGGTGAATCTCATGGTTGTTACAACAACCCCAGGTAGGGACTGGCGTTAACTCAGTGGCTCAAGGGTTCCGACGTTCTGAGATAGGGGTTCTGAAGGTTCCAAAGATAGAGGCTTCTGTCGAATGACAGAGGGTCAAGGGTTTCAATGAGCCTGGGGTTCTGACATTCCGAGATAGGGGTTCCAGAGGTTCCAAATATAGGGGCTCTTGTCAGATGGCAGGAGTTGATTGTTCAGAGGATGAGTGCCCTTGTCAAAGGGGTTTCAAAAGTTCAAGGGATCCCTAGCACGTTGTAGGGGGATCAAAGGGTTCGAGGGAAAGCTCTCCAAAGAGGAGGGAGAGTTCAGAGGGAGACAGTGGTTGAGCACAGTAAATTGAGTAGAACTAAGCTGGGGAATACAGGCATATACCCTACAGCTTATATATGGTACAAGAAGGGCTGAGTTAGGTCAGTGGAATGGAACACCCTTTGAAGGTCTGCAGGACGAAAGAGGATGAGGAAAGAAGAGACAAACTCAAAGGGAACAGAACAGGATTCCCAGGAATAACAAAGAAGGAATGAAGGAATGAAGGAACACCAGGCTACAAGAAAGGCAAAAGGAGAGAGGGAGGAAGACCATAGATGACTGAGATCCTCGGCTGCAATGCAGTAGGTATACTGCGGATCTGGGACTGTGGGTTCCGACATTGGATTTCCTAAAAAGGAAATCCTTGGAAGTGAAAATTTCAAGAAGAGAAAGAAATCAACCGTCCTTGGTGACAAGAGAATGGTAGCCATGAATCAGTCCTGTACATATGTTGGAAGGAAAAAGAAGTCATAACAATGGTCATATGGTCGGGTAGGTGGTACATGGTCACAAGATTTTTTGGTGAAGACAGAGGAGAAGTCTTTAAAGATGGGGGGAAGGGTGATCTTCTGTGGTCCTTGGATTGCAGCTAAGTCGGTGGAGTGGGTCCCTTTCTTGTCAGTTGAGGCAACAAAATCAGGGACAGTGGACCATACATACATTCAGAATGAAGTAAGGTCCCCTTTTCAACAGGCAGTTTTGAGCATTGGCAAGGATGGGGAATTGGGCCCCAGTATCCCATTCGTTGAAGTCAAACAGGTGAGAGTCCCAATGTGAGTCAACTTCGACATGTCTGATTCTGATGTGATCCGGTCGTGGTCATTTTTTTGCTATGGAGTAATAGGCTGGGTCCATTGGTTTAGTTGCTTCTTTTTGTTGTTTGGGGTATGAGATTGGGGGGTGGGTTTGGGGATTTCTTGGAGAGTTACTGCTTTCTTTTTCCAGTCGATGAGGGGGTTATTATATTGGAGCCATGGCCATCCAAGGATGACGTTTTCAGTCCCACAGTGCATGATGTGGAAATCAATGAGGTGTGGGGTAATCCCTAGATGGAGTCTTAGGGTGGTTTTATAACATACATATGTCACCATTCTTGTTCCTAGTTTGATCAATGTTCCGAACCAGTATTGGTTGTGGAAGAGGGGTGAGAGGGAGTTGGTGCCTTTTTGCAAAATGTCAGTCTATGCAATTGATTTGCACTCCTGAATCGATAAGAGCCGAGGTCTCAATGTCTTTGGTGGTTCCATAGGATAGCCAGACAGGAATTAAAAGACTCTTGGATTTCTTGTCCGCTACTATTACATGGGTTGAATCAGGTGGGGAAGGAGGTACAAGCATTGGGTCAGTCCCCCTTTCTAAAAACCCCATTTGACTTTTCTAACAGGAGTGGGTTCATCTTCGTCGTCACTTTCACACTCTTTCAGTTCTGGAAGTTCTGAAATTCCTGCAGTTGACTTTTCCATTTCGGGTTCAGTTAGGGTGTTCCAAACCTTCTTTGGTTGGGAGGGGAAGGTAGGGCACTTGTTTTGCATATGTCCGATCTTCCTACAACAGAGGCATAACCCTTTTTCAAAGCATCTTTTCTGTTCCTCAGGTGTGAGTTTTGGAATGGAGATGGCGTCAATGTCCATCGCATCCAGGTCTTTAGCAGACTTAGCTTTGGCCTGGTATGTGGGTGTATGATATTGGATGATGGTCTTTCCATGTTTGGTGATAATGTCGGCTTTTTCCCATTGGGTTTTAAAGTGGATGGCCTTGTCATACCAGTCCTTGACGGTAGATAGGACGGTATCCATGGACATGATACGTCGCATGATGGAGGTGGGGGACCCCCCTGGAGAAGTATGAGATGAGAATGTCATCGTTAGCGATCCCTGTTTGAGCTACACAGTTTTGGAAGTCGGAGATATTGAAACAACCTCAAAAGCTGAGACTGTTAAAGTGGAAGCAAAGGTAAAGGTTGTTGTCTGGCTTGTAAAGAGGGAGGAGATTGAGAGAACTTTACTGGAGTTCTCTGACGTTGGATTGGGTTTATATACTACTACATGATGTTTGTATCTATTTATATTATTCTAGAGAATTCCATGATATAAGCATAGATGATTGGTTTAAAGCATACAGTGCCATCAAGGTTGTGCATAAGTATTTTATGATTGGATGATAAGGATGATGTCATAGATAAGGGTTGTGCTTGGCTATGCAAGTGTGGCAGCCAATAGGAAGTGAAACCGAGCATAGGTTTGACATGAGGTGTATAGGTCTAGATTTATGGGAATGGAATGAGGCATGAGTGTAGAGGAATGACATATGATGGTTGTTGAACATGGAGTTTGGAGAATAGGATGTCATGTGATTGATTAGATAATGAGGAGAATATAGGGGTTAAAGATAGGGGTTTGGGAGTGTCTGTAACAGATATATGCTGGGAGGTCGGAGCTCTTGGTGCATCATTCTGAGGCTAACCAGTGGATGGCATTCCCTTTGGTGTCCTGATGTTCAAAGGACTTCTTGAAGGCTTCTTCAAATTCAGTCCAGGATCCAAGGGAGTTGGCAGCAATACTCTTGGCTCGGAAAGTGTCTGCCCAGATGAGGGCAGGGCCTTTGGTCATATAGGAGAGGGGAAAGGCAACCTTAGTGTTGGGGTCGGAATAGACTGCTGTGTTGACTAAGAGGTAGATATTAACCAAGTTGAGCCAGGGGATGGCTCGTTCGTAGGAACCATCAAAGGCGTCTGGGACGCCGATGTGGATTTCTTTGGAGGGTGCTGCCATAGTGGGATGGATAGGGTTGACAGGGGTGGGGTTTGTTACTGAGGAGAGGGTGGTAATGGCGAAAGGGAAACGCTGCCCAGTAGGGGTAGCAGTGGTAGGGGATGGTGGGGTGGGGGCACAAGGGATGCTCAGCTGACTGGACAGTTGGTGACTAAGTTCAAGGGTTTCTGCTTCCTCTTCGAAATCAGAGGAGGAGACGTAGACATCTGGGTCAAGCAAGGGTGATCGTTGGGGTTCCGGAATGGATTCCAAATCAGAGGGTTCCGATGGGTGTCGTGAGTGGATGGCCCATGGGTCACGAGTGAGTCTGGGAGGAATGGTGGGCTTACTGTGATGAGAACAGGCCTGATAGAGAGCTTAGTTCTTTTGTTATGACAACCCTGGGTAGGGACTGGCGTTAACTCAGTGGCTCAGGGTTCGAGGTTCCCAAGATAGGGGTTCTAGTGGTTCTGAAGATAGGGGTTCTAGTGGTTCTGAAGATAGGGGCTCCTGTTGAGTAACAGAGGATCAAGGCTTTCAATGGTTCCAGAGTTCTGACGTTTTGAGATAGGGGTTCTGAAGGTTCTGAAAGTAGGGGTTCTTGCTCAACACTAGAGGTCGAGGGTTCGAGAATAGAGTACCCTTCGTTAGAGGGGTTTCAAAGGTTCAAGAGTTCCCTAGCATGTTGTAGGGGTTCAAAGTTTTCAAAGTGGAGCCCTCTGGAGAGCGGGGAGGGTTCAGAAGACAACAGTGGTTGAGCACAGTAAATTGAGTAGAACTAAGCTGGGGAATACAGGTGTGTATTCTACAGCTTATATAGGATACAAGAGGGGCTGAGTTAGGTCAGCGGAACGGGATACCTTCTGGAGGGTTATGGAACAAAAAAGGATGAGGAAGGAAGAGATGATCCCGAAGGGAACAGGACGGGGTCCCTAAGAATGATGTAGAAAGAATGAGGGAACACCATGACCCAAGAAAGGTAAAAGGGAGGAGGGAGGGAGGACTGTAGACGACTGAGATCCTTGGCTGTGGTGCAGTAGGTATACTGCAGATCCGGGATTATGTATTCCAACATAGGGTTTCCTAAAAAGGAAATCCTTGGGGGTGAAAATTTTAAGAAGGGAGAGAAACCAACCATTCTTGGAAGAGAAGAGAATGGTAACCATGAACCAGCCTTGTATATATCAAAGGAAAAAGAAAAACATTTTGAAGGACAAATCTGACTAGAGCAAAGATTCTCTTCCAGCAATAAGTGGAGTTCTTTCTACTCTTCGGGGCTGAGGTTATATATCTTACAATCAACAACATGGTTCCCAGGAGTAAGATCTATGGCATGATCCCAGGGGCATCGTTCTGGAAGTTCATCAAATGATTCTTTAGTGAAGACATCACAAAATTGGTGATACTGCGAGGGGACAATGTCTTCAAAAGATCTTTTGACAGCAGATTTCATTGCTTCTGCAGCTAACTATTGACTGGCAGTAGCATGAGTGTGCACATGTTGTCCTCTAAGCGACTGATATCTAAACATGTTAAAAGCAAAAACATGGTCCCCCTCTTCAATGACACCTTTTGGAAAGTCCTCTACTTCTTCAGGTCAGTCTTCGACTTCCAGACCCGATAGTAAGAAGGAGAGGTGACAAGCCTTGGGACAACAATTAAAGACAAGAGAACCAGATTGCCAATCCATGGAAGGGTTATGGAAACAAAGCCATTCGTGTCCCAGGAATATCTTGTTTTTTCCTAAATCTGTCACACCAAAGATAATCCGCTCTGCATGGGTTCCTATGATCATGTGCAAGGTGATGTCATGAGTGATGGAACCTCTGCGGTTAAGGGTACCATCTGTGTTGTAGACTGGGACAGGATGAGGAAGGATGTCATATCCCAATCCACAAGTCCGATCTCTGACATACATAACTCTGGATGTAACTCTGTGGGTTTCAATTGACATTTCATTAAGTATGCAATTCCAACTCTCGGACTTGTACTCTGCTCCTCCATTCTCCGTTCCTATATACGATTCACCCTGTATTTGATTTAGACCCTAGTTACCTTCGTCCTTGCGACTCGCTTGAGTGCGCAGCCCTTCATTCCACCATTCCGTTACTTAAGTCCATTGTCCGACTCCATTGACCCTTCTAAACCTTACTGTTCCATCTTTGTTACGACCTCCTCTGTTCTTGTCCTATAGACTCCAAGTCCTACTCCATATATAAACCCACATGTATTTGTCGTACTTCTTCAGTTCAAATATTAACTTAGAGTCAACTCCTTCTCTGACCTCCAACTCGAGCCTCGCTCATCTACTCCAACTCAACTTCATTGCTAGTCAACGTTTAAGTCCGAACCTCTGCTCCTCTGAAATCCAGACCACCTCCAAGACTCAGACAAGGGTGCAGCACTTCGCTCTGAGTCACTGAAGCCAAGGTCCTACCCACATGCATAACTCTGGAGTTACTGGAGTTCACTGGAGTTGACCCGGTCTTAACAGTATATTCAAACTCTACCTTGTCTGATGTCTTAACTATGGCTACTCACATTACCAGATCCCATGCCCACACTACCAGTGCCAGCAATTCGCCTTCATCTCCCCACTATTGAATATCAAGTGGTATTTCATCTTCAGATATTCTTATCCAGCTACCACTGATATTATATTAATCATTTTTATATTGGATAATCATTCAATATTTCTATTGTCATACATCAGTCATCTCATATGACTCACTTACCAATCTAATCAGATACCTACTAATCATGTATGACACATACTGTAATGTGATTCATTGCATTACTTCTTCCTTATTAGGTAGAAAGATAGGACTGTGCATGGACCAGTCCAAATATGTACAAACAATACTGTAGCATATATAAGAGGAGAGCTCCCTCATATCCGCTCTCCTCAGTTAGTGATAAATCCACTCCTCATACTCTTCAATCACTCTTGCTATCACCTCTTAAAGTCTCCTCAAGTAAGTCTCTACTTGATATACCTGTGCATACTTTCCCAAGAGAGAAAGTATCCTACATGTCCCATGTAGAGAAAGAGAACTACCAAGTTCTTTACCCACTTCAACCCTCTGTCCACTTATGGAAGTAGCTGACCTGGGCCCGACCTCATCAGCCAATTCCACAGCTTCTCTGCGCGATGCACTCCTGCTCTGTCTGCATCCACCTCCCAACTCCCGCCTCTGTCCCCAACTCTGGGGGCATGCATCGAGGAATTCGAAGAAGAAGACCCCAGGTCATCTCATCACTCTTCATTCCAAACTCCGTTCAATGACCCCCAAGTTCTGTTTCCTCTGGGAGACGACGAACCCTCTAACCACGGTTCTGGCTCGCCAGGAGATGACCTCAACAATGGCTTCAGTTTCTTAGGAAATGACCCATCCAACAACGAACCCCATACCCCTAACAACTCCAACCCCTTCTCCTCCAACTCCAAGAATGAGTAGATTCCCCATGATATGCTAGCCCAGCTGGCTAGTGCCATCAGCCAGCTCGCTCGTTCCTTCTCTTGTCATCCGACCTCTGAATCCTTGCTGCACACCAAGGTCCAAGAACCTGATCAGTTTGATGGGATGGATCCCCACAAACTCTGAGTATTCTTGATCCAGTGCAAACTTAACTTCCAGGATCGTCCTAAGGCCTTTGCCACGGACCATGCCAAAGTTACCTTCACACAGTCCTACCTTAAAGGTATGGCCCTGGAATGGTTCGAACTGGACCTCCTCCAGATGGAAGATCCCGTGCTCTGTTCGATCTGGATGGACAATTTCAAGGAGTTTGTCCTAGAGCTCTAGACCAACTTCAGTCCACACAACCCAGTTGGAGATGTGGAACACCAGCTGGATCACCTCAGCATGAAGGACAAACAAGTACGTTGTCGAGTTCAACCACATCACTTCCCAAGTCCAAGGTTATAGAGAAGGAGCACTCCACCACCATTTCTACAATGGACTTCCTGACCACATCAAAGACGAGGTCTTCCATGTTGGGAAACCCACCACCCTCGTCAAACTCCAACAACTCGCTCAGGCCATCAATGCATGCTATTGGGAACGCAAGTCAGAGATGTCCCAACAAGTGAAGCCTTCCACCAACCCATCCTTGTCCAAGTCCACATCTGACAAACACTCCACATCCACGTCTGCATCCCACTCTGCACACCACTCTGGCAATCACTCCAGTGGCTCCAAGGATTCGAAAGAGTCCAAGGGCAAAGCCACTGCTTTCTCCTCCACACCTAAGTCTGCAGATATCACTCTGAAGCTCAGAAAGGACAGCAAACTCATTGCTGTTGAGTGCAAGCATCACTTCGACAATAAGCTTTGCATGTTCTGTGGTCAAGCCAGCCATATGGCCAAGGATTGCCCGAAGTCCACCTCCTGCGCCTCCAAAGCCTGTGCAACTAAAACCACTGCTCCGGAACCTAAACTAGAGGTCTCCTCAGAGACAAAAAAATAGTCCGCAACGTCTCAGACTCCGCATGGACTGAAGGTTGCATTGACTCTGCCCGTGCACTCAAGGAGCTCTGACTCAACACATCTGCTCTCTTAGATCTGAAATCCCTTATATTGTCCATCTCTCTAGTCTCTTATGATATACCTTCTTTCCCTGCATTGATCGACTCCAGCTCCTCTGATTGTTTCATACATACTGCTTTCATGAATAAAAATAATCTTTCAATGTACTCCGTTTCCCCGATCCTTCTCCAACTCTTTGATGGAACACCAAACTTGACTATCACTCAAGCCACTTGACTACAGCCTTCATACCAGATTTCTTCAAGTGAAGACAAACTGTACTAGCAGAGAGAGGCTGATTGATGATGTTGGAGAGGGTTTTGGTCACTTGAACAGCATTTTCAGCTTTGCCAGAGGTAATAAGATGTTGGGCATGATGAATGTTGGCAGAGGAAAGCTTAGAAGGATGACCTCCAATGGCTTTGCCAAAGGTAATAAGATGTTGGGCATGATGAATGTTGGCAGAGGAAAGCTTAGAAGGACGACCTCCAATGGCTTTGGGAAGAGTAGAACTATGCTTGGTGCAAAGTTTGGATATGGCAGAAGGACTGACACCAGTTTGCTTGGAAATGGCTTCACCAGAATGGCCAGCATCAAGCAAAGAAAGAATGGTGCTTTGTTGAGTAAGAGAAAGAGATCTGACCATGATGGTAGTTGAGAACAAAGAGGTGTGGGAACTTTTTGAAACTCAGACACACTGTTTATATGTATATCATTATTTATACCAACAAACATTTGCAAGTATGACATGATTTGACTAACATCCTGGTCACCAATTCAAAAGCTCAAAAACCCTTTCCATCATATTTTGGTTTTAAAAGGATCATATCTCCATGGTGTGTGAACCAAATCACATGACCCAGGGAGCAATTTCATAGCCAAGAGTAAGTACTATTTATGACTCCTCCAAACCTAAGCGAAATTCCCACAGTGTTTGGCAGTGCGCAAAGCGCACTGCCGTCATGCTTAGTATGGAAAGGGTTTTTGAGGTCACTGTATGTTCAATGGGACTGAGGTCTGGAGATTGTGCAGGCCAATCTAGAAGCTTCATATCTTGCTCTTGGAACCATTCCTGAGCCCTTCTAGAGGTATGTTTTGGATCATTATCCTACTGAAAGATAAC
>JBBPLQ010001081.1:0-10734 GCA_038089855.1 Royoungia palumana | reverse complement strand
TACCCACGACCCTGCATGTACATTTCTCCGTCGACCCTTCTCCGTTCTCTGTCGACCCTTGTCCATTCCCCGTCTCCGACCCTTACTCCGACCCTTCTGACTCTGGACTTATTCATCTCTGTCCTAGTTACATTTCCCGTCCTCTGTATATAAGTCCGCACCTTGTCGTAGATACTCTAGCTTGAATATCAACTAAGACTTCCCCGGCACTCCTCTCTTGTCTCACTCCACTTTGAGTTCACCCTTCAACCCACTCCGTCCTCTTCATCCTCCGAAATCCGGGACCCCCAACAAGGACAGTAAGGGCACAGTGCTCTGCTCCGAGTCGCTGAAGCCGAAGTTCCAAACCCCTCACACAACTCCGGAGTTGTATCTGGAGTTGACCGGAGTTGTCGCTGGAAATCCTGTATAGCCTTAACAGATAGTCAGGGTCTTTCTTGGCTACTCTTGCCAAGTGTGCTTGTGCAAATCTGCCTGCACAAAGGCCTTTCAGATATGATAGCACTGTCATCATGCCATCTCTTTGTTCCCTTTCTGAGGACATGGCTTCATCATCAAGATTGCCAGTGCCCATTATCTTGTTTGAGCTTATCCAAGTGATCATTTTTGTCCACCACTCTTCGAACCATGTGATGCTTCCATCATAATCACTGGGGTCTGTGAACAATTCATATTTGTGACCTCTGTTGTCACTGCCTCCGGCTGGTGCTTCAAGGAGGGGTCTCTCTTCAAAAGTTTTTATCTTTACGTATGTTTAATTTGACAATTTGATCATCTTTGGTTTGTATTTGATTGGCTAAGTTTTCCATCGCCATCAGAAGATGCTCATTGTCCTTGTCATTTCTGTATGAATCAAGGTACCCATGAATGATGGTCTTGTAAGACATATTTTATTTTAGAGGTTGAAATATGTAAGCAAGGGCAGAGACATAAAAGGGGAGTTTGGAAAGTTTTCTAAGACTATTTTTTGGACGAAGGCATCTAGTGCCTATAGAAGTGTCCAAGGTCTGTGTGTGATTTCTTTCTCCAAAGGAGTGGTTGTGCCAAGACCTGACCTGTCTTCTCTTTACCCTTTTCCTGTCTCTCTCCTGTTCCTCTGCTCTCCTACAATTCTTTTCATCGAACTCTGGATTCCCAACGTTGTTTGGATCATAGGATTCTGATCTCTCTCTCTTCAGAGATGGAGTCAATTGGGTACATATGAATATGGGTGAGCCTTCTTTGACTCTCAACCCAGGTGACGGTGTTAGCTTTTCCAGCAGGGGAGTAAGTGGAGAAAGAAGTAGGTGATCTTCTTGTATCTCTGACTTGAATCTCATGTGCCTTGAACCACTTGGCAATTCAGGATCCAATATGAGCAACTCCTGGTCTAGCTCTGATGGAAGCTGAATCCTCTGGAGCAATCTCACTACTAGTACCACTCTCAGTAGCTCGTCTTCTGTCAACCTTTGAAATACTGTAGGTGCCAGGAAAGGTGATTTTTGTGGATAAGAAAGCAGCTTGTTGCCACATCAAGTGGTTCCTCTGTGGGATACCTTTGATCTCTCATGCTCTCTCTCAGATGCTGTACCTCCTCGCTGCTAGGGAGGGGTTCACTGAAGTCCAAAGGTCAATGTTATCTTGGACGAATGAGACACCTTCTTCAACACACTTGTGCATTTATTTGATGGTTTAAAGGGGTGCAAGGTTTACTGGGCTGCATGCTTGCTGAAGTGATGTGGAGTATGAAGCAGTTTAATCAAAATAAAACAACTCTCAAAATCAAGAAATTGTGTGGTGAAAAAGAGATAGAATGCTTGGAGCTTAGAGTAGATGATTTGAGAGGAAAGGACAAGTTGATTAAACTAGTGAGTATAGTACCGACATGGGGTTTATATACTACTCTAATGTTTGTCTGTGTTTGTACTCTAAGGTTAGATAAGTGACAGTGATTGGTTAAGAGAATGTGGTACAATGTCTGACATCTATTATGTGATTGGTTGATAAGGAATGAGTCATAGATAAGACACTGCCTTGAGAATGGAAGAGAAGCATCAAGCTTCTATGGAATAGAAGCTCATAGGATCATATCCAATTGGTGGGTTTTATATATGGCTGTGTAGATGTGGTAGCCAATGGGAGTTAGAACCAAGCATAGGTTTGGCATGAGGCATGTGAGGCTGTGTCCTCTAGGGACAAGTGTAGGGGAACAACATAGTGTGATGTTGGGTTGAAAGTCTTATTGAAAGACTTGTGTGGTTCACTAGGAACAAAAAGTGTAGGAAATGTGATGATATTAGAGGCATTTGTAATACATAATAGATACTAGACATCATACCACATTTATTCAGCCAATCACAGTCACTTACATAACATAGTTACAATAGTATATAAACCCCATGTCAGTAGAGTACTCCTTCAGTTTAATCAACTTGATATTTCCTCTCAAACAATCTCCATTACTCCTAAGTCTAGTCAAGCTTTATTGACAACTAAACACTTTCTTCACTTCAAGAGTTGCTTTAGAACTGATCACCACTCTCACACCTCTGCTCATTCTTCACTGCTTACAGTAGATACACTTGCACATGTATAGTGATCCTCAAAAAGAAAGCTGGGCTGTCCTACAGGCATATCATTTTGCTGTGTAGACACTGGGCTAAGATGAGCATGTGGTACACCATTGAGGATGAGGTTGACTGGTTTTTCATCAGTAGTTGCTCAACCATCCATCTAGTATGCAATTAGTGAGGCAAGCTTGAATTTGAGTGAATGAATACATACAATCTGAATAGCCCAGAAAGATAGATTAATGATCATCAGTGTTTCACAGATATTGTTGCTGCTGGGACTGGAGACCACTTGTTGGTCTCTACTCATTGATGGTTATCATACTGATGAGTTGGCCTGTGTTCTTGAGTGCCATAGTGTCTACACCATCATCTTCATCATGAAAAAGTATAGGCTGGATATAAATGCCCTTGAGTTCAGCTTACAAGGTCCAAGAGTCTGTCATACTTGGACTGAGAAGAAGAATGTATGTCAGTGTGAGAAGTATTGTACTGGGATGGAGGAGGATGAGACAGTGAGTGAGATGGTGGATGAGATGGTGGACAAGATGGTAGATGAGGTAGAGGGTGGGGTGGAGTGGGAACATTGGACTGAGTTGTAACTGGAGCAGGCTGGAAAGTAGACTTACCATAAGTATGTCACATGCCCTCAGCAACTAAGGGCTTGTTTGGCAATATGACAACATCCATAGAGCAGATAGCACTCTCTTTGAGCTCACAGATATTAATGACACTGTTCTGTTCACATCTGGAGCATACCTTCACTCCAGAGAGCACCTCTCATTTTACTTTGTGCATTCAACACAGTACAAGCCCCTGCCCATTTTTTGTAGCCTAGAATAGCTGAGTAACAAGTAACCCATACTAGACAGTAAGTCCTACCAGTGTCTGCTTGAGGAACTTGCTCATGACCAGCAAAGAAATTGCTACTGCTAACAGCTCTCTGCTTTGGGGTGATGACAATGGACAGATGATGGTCTGAATACAAGAGATAGGTGGAAATGGACCATTGTACTCATATGTGGCCACTTGCTTGCCTTAAGGTCAACAGGGTCTTCAATTACTAGAGTCACTGCAAAGTGCTCAGTTATCATTACTGCAAAAAAAAAAAAAAAAAAATAGAACTTTGTCTTACATCATGTGCTTGCGCTCACACATGTACAGATGGGAGCAATTAAAAATAAGTGAGTGGTGAGGAGATGGAAACAAGCAGATGTCATTGTGTTTAACAATAATCCAATCATCAATGCAAGAGTATGAGCATGGACATGAGTAATACTGTATACTTGCAAACGTGGGCAAGCAAGGGTTGAACAAGGCAGAGGATGCAAGATTGAAACATTGAGGTTGAGTGAGTTGATGAGCATTGTGCAAATAAGAACATATGTACAGTCTATGAAACAGTCAAAAAACAGTACAATTGTAGAATTGCATACAACATTGACATAAAGCAACATACAGAATGTATTACATGTAACCACAGTGTACATACCAACCCAAAATGTCTGTAGGTAGGATCTTGATAGTATAGAGTGCTTTTATAAGCACAATGTAGATGACACTTCATTGCAGAATACAAGTAAATTGGGTTGAGATCTGGGGAATAAGGGATAGAAACTTGTAGTACATGCCTCTGTATAACATTAGGATGCTCACATAGCACTGTAAAATCATATACCTAGCTTGAATAATATTTTGAATGTTGGTATGCTTATGAATTTGGCAATTATCCATTACAATAATGGAATTGGAGCCAGGAATGGTTCCACATCATCAAGTACATAAGTCCTCAATGAATTGTTGAAATGTGATACAGTACCATAGAATGAGCCTTCAACTATGTCACAATGCAAGACACTATCATTCAATGAAATGGCAGGTAGAATGGAGAAACTACAAATTGTCAATAATATCTACAGACTTGAATATGTATTGCCTACCGATGACCCTGCACAAAAAAAGCCTTATTCTGTGCTTTTGTGTCCCAAATAGACCAAGCTTGGCCATGATAAGTTATACTGTAACTAAGTCCAGGATTAGAAGGATTGGAGTAAAGGGTTGGAGTCAGAAGGGCCAGAGTAAGAGTCGGAAGCAGAGAATGAACAAGGGTCAGCGGAGAATGTACAAGGTACATATAATAAAGAATGGAGACTGAGATGGAGACTGAGAATGTACATGCAGGGTTAGAGGTAACTAGGGACAGAGGTTTTACATGACAAGAATTAAATAGAGTGTAAATTATAATGAAGATGTGGAGAACAGAGTGATGGAATGAGACGGAGGGACAGAGATACTATGGACAAGGTATTGAAGTACGTGAAGGTGCCAGAGTTGCATTTCAAAGGTACAGAGTTGCTTGGAGGAACAGCATGTGACACGAATCCACACATGATATTTGAGTCACTTTTTTATGGAATATTTTGCTACACCTTGCATGATCACAATAGTAAGAGTTAGTAGCAATAGTGAATGAGGTATCACTTACTTTTTTTTTATTGTAAGCCATTGTTGTGGAGGGTTCTCCAAATGGTGCAGTGTGAGACATACATAAACACTGGCTGATACTGCCAACATTTTTTGGAGTTCATCCAAATACATAGCTGACACCTTTTGGATAATACCAAGAAGAAACTGCAATAATACAGATGTTAGTTGCTATGGAATGGTCTTGTTATGAGTCATATAACAAACCTCAACATCAATATCTTGAAGATAGTGATTATTGGATTGATCACATTTAACTAGTTGGTTGTCTTCATTTGGGGCTGTGTCATACTGGTGAAAGTAGATCAGAATATGTTGCACTGTGCAAGTCAATACATCTAGTCCTACAGATATCTGTTCTTGGTCCAGCATGCAGGACAGCATACAATTGCACACTGAATCTCAGAGCAAGTTTATCAACCTTAAGACATGTCTTTCACATATTTTTCAGTAGCTGGATCCTGTGTACAAGTGCAATAGACATTTATCAAAGTATTCTCTGATCTCTGAAAATCAAAATCCTAAAATGTTGCTATTTGGTTCCCAGTCCACTTGGGCTATGTTCTTGGAAGTGATGCAAGTTGAATGGTATCTTTTCTGTAGAATTCCAATGTGACATTGCCATGCTATCAGGAAAGGAAGATAGATGTTGACTTTTTTACTAAAATTTCCATGGTACCAAGCTAGCTGAAAACTGTGGTAACATAGATCATAGGCATTGATGTATGGCAGTCAATCATGGGTTGATTCTAGCATAGGTTTGGTATAAAACATGGAGAGAAATGTTATGTATAACAAGTTGAGGGATCAAATATCCTATGAAGGACTTGATTAGTCAACTAAGAACATAAGAGAGTATAGGAAATGAGACAAATAATGAGGCATTTGTAACATATGTAGGATCAGAGGTAACTATGGAGACAGGGGCATCACATGACAAGAACAGAATAAAATGTAAGCTATAATATAGAGCAGAGAATAGAGAGTAAGAGAATAGAGAGTTGGAGGTATGTATGGGGTGTCAGAGGTTCAGAATACATGAGAGGGTACTAGAGTGGTGTTTGTAGATGTACTTTTAGGTGAGAGTCCTTAAAGGCTATAGACTTAATGTGAGAATCAGAGTGGAGTGGTCACAGATCATGTGATGTAAAGTTCAAAATTCTGAATATGTCTATAAAAACTGCAAGGACATGTCCTTCTAATTCTTACCACTATAGAGTGCAACAAAGATGAGACAGACAAACACAAACACAACATCATGCATTGCATAGTACCATACATACTGTATAGGCAAGCACCTATGTTCTTGATAGTAGAAAGCTAGAGGATGCACCAAAATCTACCACCCCTCCACATCTGCTCAAGATGTAGAGCCAAAAAAAAAAAAAAAAAAAAAAAACATATGGTGACATGTCTAATATTGTCTTTGTGCAGATAAACCTCTACTCCTCAACTCCATACATAGTACTAGCATATGAGAGCATGACCTTTATTCTACAAGTTTAAAACATCACTTCACACACATTCCAATAGGATTTCATAATAGTTTTCTTGTAGATTTCTCTGACATCTCTGTCACCCAATCACCTTCTAATAAAGATTCATTTAAAATGTACATGGTTGAATTTCAAAAAATACTAAATTGTGAACTATAAAAATGATATTATATTGGCCCACTGTCTGTAGCCAAGCTGACATTACACATTGGTCCTTTTCAATCCTCTCCATCATTTTTAAGTGAGACAAAATTAGACTAATCTAGATTTTTTCATTTCCCCTAATTACCTCTCTAAAACTTCTCAAACCCTTAGTTAATTCACATATCAACACAGATAACTTCCCAGTCACATGTAGAAAATTCTACATCATCTACCTTGTGATTTCATGCCTTCCCCTGATTCTGAAGTAGCTACTAGGGATATTGCTGAAGCATATTGAACCATCCCTCTTCACCCTTCCCTGAGCTTTGCACCTGTGTCTGCAACTCTGGTATATATACCTGCTGATGGGACTGCACCAAAGGTAGAACATGGGTCTATGTAAAAGGTTTCAGATGGTGCATGGATTGCAATTGCTAGCCTCATACATATAATACCATGATATCAGACTCTTAGGTGAGTGGGTTGATGACCACATATTTTTCCACATGCGCACATCATATTTTCACATACAATGAGACACAGTCAACATAGCCCTGTCAAATCACCCAAGCAGGACCCATAATGAAGCAGTTTGGTATCTGCATATGGCATGTACAGTTAGATGACCCTGTGTTCCAATTGAAGAATTTAATGAATTTTGTTCACTCCTGATCTTAGATCTCTCAATCATCTTCCTGTTTCATGCCAGATCCACCACTTGTATTGGTTTTGATTGGAATCTCGAAACAAGACAATCTCACTCACTCTTGAAAAGATAAGCATATACTGGAAGCACTGAGGCCTAACAAGGTATTATTACCACAGTGACAGTGCCTAGTTTTAGGATGAACAGGGTTTAGCAGTGGCTCATCTCTTTCTGTTACAAACGCTTCAAAACCCCTATCTTCAACCCCTATGTTCATACCATTTCCTGCATCACGTGACTTGAAGTCACATGACATACCATTCCCGAAACTACATGTCACTCATGAACCATACACCGTTCCTCTTCATGCCTCGCTCATTCCATTCCCCAAAGGCTAGACCTTTGCCTCATGTCAAAACCTATGCTCGGTATTCATTCCTATTGGCTGCCACACTTGCATAGCCAAGCACAGCCCGATAGAACATTCTATGACATTCTAACCAATGGCTATTCTTTCTCTTATCATATGACATCATCGCTTACTGATGCTGTGCATCACACCACTTTCGCTAACCAATCATAATTAGATACAGAGTATCGTACCACCTTCCTTTTAGTGTACTATCGTAAATACGACCACACACAGTGGACAGTATATATACCATGCAATACATACCAGAGAACTCCAGTAAAGTTCTTCTGGTCTTTCGCTTACAAACCAGTTGGGACAACATCTCCACATCTTATCATCTTATCACTACACAAGTCTCTTCCTTTTTGGCTTGCTTCAAAACCTCTGTCCCTAGTTACCTCTAGCTCTGCATGTACATTTGTTCCTCTCTGTCCCCTGTTCTCTATCAACCCTTCTCTATTCTCCATCAAACCTTGACCATTCTCCATCTCTGTTTTCTGTCAATCCTAGTGCATTCCAGTTATGTCCTCCAAACACTGTATATAAGTCTACACTCTGTCGTATGTACTCCAGCTTGAATATTGAATTAGACAACTCAAACTTCCTGGCCTTCCTTTCTCATCTCATTCCACTTTGACTTCCTTTGTCTGATCCTCTCTCTGTCTCCTTCACCCTCTGAAATCCAAGACCACTAATAAGGACAGCAAGGGTGTAGTACTCCATTCCAAGTTGCTGAAGTTGAAGTCCTGAACCCCTCATGCAACTTCAGAGTTGTACTGGAGTTGACTGGAGTTGTTGACCACAGTTGTAACAGTCTGGCTTGATATTGTGAGCTTCATGTTGTGTCCAAGGTATGGTTGACAGTTTCCCAAGTCTCTCCTCAAATCAAATGATCATGTTGTGCAGAATGAGACAACATTGTGTCCAGTGTGTCACATACTAGATATCTTGCATGCTCCATATCTGTATCTGAAGCTCCTTCAATAACTGAATCTGTACTTTTAAGGCTGCAAATGCATGCTCAACATGCATGCAAACCTTGAACTGCTCTTTAAAAACAAACCCAGCAGAAAAAAGTGCATACTTACTTTTAAAAGATGACAATTAAAAATTCTTTGTGACTATGATAACAGCATGTTTTGAATGGCCATGAATAGCATGACACACCAAGCCTTTGTTGTATAAGCACTATCCACCTATATCAAATGATTTCAGGACATCAAATTTTCAGCATTGTCTGTGATATGTGTTCCTTGGAATGCATATGTACCATTGTCATGATCTGTTCCACCAACCAGCTCCCTACTCTGATGTCCTACTCTGATCCTGACTTCAATGATCTATCACACTCTGTCACACTCTGATGCCTGTCACTCTGCTACTCTCTGGCACATCCCATCACACTCTGTCATAGTACCTCTGATTCTCCATTCTCCATTCCTCCATTTAGATTGTGTTATGCTAACCTTGGGTAGAGGCGAATGTAGACTCAAAAGGTGCTCAGTGAGGATGAAGGAGTGAAGGAGACTACACTTATGAGGCTAGCCTAGGGATGAAGGGACCACTATATGGTTGAGGGGTCCTACAGTTGAGGATGATGAGGCCAACTAGCGTGACTTGGAGTTCAGAAGGCTTGTCCTTTATACAAAGGACAGAGACAATGAGGAGGAGCCTTGAAGGGGATGATGGTGAGAGACTCAGGAGAGTATTGAGCAGGTAGCTCAAGTAGATTCAAGGTAAAGAATACAAGAGAGTAGACAAGGGTTTATATAGTGTGAGGGATTGTCATTCTGGGTAGGCAATCCAGAAACAATATAACCAAGTCAAAAGTAAGTAGGGTGAGACAGGTTCCTTCAGGGAAGGCATTGAAAGTGAGTCATGTAGGGTAAAGGGTAAAAGGATCAGTGGAGAAGAGTGTTGATCCACAAGAAGCAGAAGGAGGTAGGGCTCTGAAGAAGACATTGTTGGAAGTAAGGAGTCATCATGAAGAAAAGGGAAATGAGTCACAGATGACAAATAGGAAGCATACAGATCAATGGAGCAGATGGGAGGCCAGAAGAAGGATATGTGGTCAGGGCCTCGACAGAGTGTGTGTTGTCTGAGAAAGGAAACAGAGTCTGTGGGAACAGAGATGAAGGTTCCAAAAAGAAAAGGAAAAAGATGCAATTGTAACAGATTGCAGTTTCATTTCATTCTCATCATGTAAAACCTCCAACCCTGCATGTACATTCTCCATCTCTGCCTCCATTCTCTGTCTCCAACCATTACTCCAACCCTTCTGACTCTGGACTTACTCATCTCCATTCTAGTTACATCCTCCATCCTCCATATATAAATCTGCCCTTTGTTATATGTACATCAGCTTGAATATTGAATTAAATGACTCAGACTTCCTGTTACAGACACTCCCAAACCCCTATATTTAACCCCTATATTCCCCTCATTATATAATCAATCACATGACATCCCATTCCCCAAACTCCATGTTCAACCAACAATGTATACTGCTCCTCTACACTCATGTCTCATTCCATTTCCTAAAGTTTAGAATCATATGTCTTATGCCAAACCTATGCTTGGTTTCAATTCCTATTGGCTGCCACACTTGCACAGCCAAGCACGGCCCCTATCTATGACATCATGCTTATCATCCAATCATAAAAATACTTATGCACAGCCTTGATGGCACCATATGCACTAACCAATCACATATGCTTACTTGATAGAAAGCTCTAGAATAAACCAAATATGTACAAACATCATGTATCTAGTATATATATTGAATCCAGTATCAGAAAACTCCAGTAAAGTTCTCTTGATCTTCTCCCTCTTACAAGTCAGAGTACAGCTTTCTCACTGTTACGGTCACCTCCAATCCGATTCCATTTCCTACACTTTTCGTTCCTATGAACCCCATGCAGTCTTTTGACAAGACATTCAATCCCTCATCCTATGTCGTCCCATTCCATTCGTCCTTGAAGGACACATTCTAAATATAGACGC
>JBBPLQ010001080.1:0-10735 GCA_038089855.1 Royoungia palumana | reverse complement strand
TGTCCGTATCAGTTCATCATTGTATTTTCCACCTTCCTGTAGTTGTACGCAGGCGTATCTGGAATTCATGCAATGTGTCAGGCTTTGAATCTGACATGCTTCCATGGTATCATTGTAGAGAAGAAAGAGAAGGAATTATACATGCACGCGGAGATGGAACACCAGTAGGACACCTCGTTTGTCTTGAACGATGGTGCACAGATACGACGCCGACAGGCACGGTCACGTTGACATTTTCTCGAATCATGAGTCGCTCAACCTGACGACGATGACGATGGCGAGGAGGATGAGTATAACGAAATATACAGCAGGTGCGTACGCGGGACCGGAGGAGAAACTGGATGAGGAAGGGCGCGTGCGATCTCTGTGGTGAGGATAGTATGGGTGATGGGTAGACGTGTCTTACATCTGTCGGTACGTGCTCTGAATAGTATATTGAGCTTTTTTTTTCTCGTATCGTGGTTAGGCTCGTGATGCGCCCAACGCGTTGGAAGCCGCATAAGCTGGCTGACGATGTTGGCAGCATGGCGTCCTCGAGGTATGTCAAAGAACACGACGAATGGGACTCGGAGAAGCCATGCAGAGCGCAGGATTGAAGCGATCAAGGTCACGAACCTATGGTACGATGTTTGCGCTGTCATACACCTATACAGCCAAGTCAGGATCCATTGTACGGCAGTCGTGTAGTCATACACGCAGAATGGCAATGACTCGAGAGATTGCATATGGCAACTTTGATGTCGGCAATAACTGCAACTGCCAGTGGTTCGTCGCTGTTGTCGTGTTTTTCATGATCCAGGACCTTACTGCCGTCATTTATTTATTTCGAATCAGTGATCGGGCCCAAAATACCATGCAAGTCCCGGAAGGTCATGTCTGTTGATCCAAAGTAAAGGTAATTGTGGTCGCTCTAGATATTCGAACGGCCTAAAACAACGAGGGCCAGCACATACCCATGTTTTGAATAACCTGTCATAGTGATGCGAAATTCGAGTCTGAAGCTTCAAAATGGCATCAGCAAAGACTCCTGTATGATGAGACGTGACTCTCCTGGATATTCCCCGGAGTGCCTCTAACGATTCTCTGCTCAACTTCGCCATGTTTAAATGCTTGAAATTGGGTGGTCATGCCTCTGTTTTAGGTCCAATGGACGTAAGACGTGTATGACCATCCCCTGCAGAATGAATACAAACTCTTCGAATGCCCGAAAATCTCCACGGACACTCCAGCACCCTGAAGATGCGTGTTGGATGGTTTATTGTGCTGCCACTGCGTACACCTGTAACAAAGAGAACCAATCGAACGCAAAGACGGCGGAAGACTCGGAGTGAGTCAGTTTACATTTTTTTCGCTCTCAGCCATGAATCATTACCGGGAGTGACTCGTGACAGCCTGAGACGCTTTAGTCTCATTCCCGTGACCTTCGACTCGAAATAACTGGGAAAATCATGGAACGCGCATAGAAACAGGCAAAAACGACGAGGCGTCCAACCTATGCCGATCGAACACAAACAGGATTCCAGGGTGGTCGAGCAACGCAGGCCTGGACATCTCTCGGTCTTGCATGTCGTTGTAGTGGATCCTGGCAGTGCGATTTTCATACTACAAGAGGTGACGAAATACTCCCCGGACGACCACCCTGAAAAGCATTTGGGGCTGAGCAACCTCGCGTCATAGTTATCAGCCCGCTGGATATCATAGACCTAGAAAATTTAATTTCGTTCAGAGCGGATGAAGGGAAACCGACGCCGGATGGTCATACCGACAAACGTTTCCGGCTAGGGAGCCTCGCATCCTCTTTGTTTACTGGGAGGTCAATATTGGCCAGAAAAAAGTGCCGTACGAGTCGCACCAGATACCCACCCCGACAGGTCCCTGGGATCGAGCAACTCGCGTCGTCATGTTAACTCGCTATCACCGCTTTGGAGATGTCGTTGACCTGGAGAGATCGATATCGATTAGGGACTCACGCTAGACAGCTGTCCGGACAAACCTGTATCGCTAAGCCACTTCAGATTCTCGTTACTGGCTCGATATCAGAGCTTGAGAGATGCTGCAGTCTTACGGACCTGAAGGAATCGATATCAATCAGAGAAGACGCGCCGGTACAATTGACTCTCAAAAGTCGTCCCACACAGCTAAGCAACCTCGCGCCGTCATTACTGACGCGTTACGAGCAGTTTGGAGACGTCGCGGATTTGGAGGAGTAGATTTCTTCCAGAGAAGATGCAGTGAACTCACGCCAGATGGTCATTCGGACAGATCTATATAGCTGAGCAACCTCGCGTCATCTTTGTCGATACGAGTTTTGGTCAAAGACAAGTACGTATGTAATACGTCAAAGGCCGCCTGAGAGGCCATCTTTCTTGCGGCTGCGGACAATGAGTTGCGCGGCCACAGTGGACAAGTCGACCAAGTGCTTCGTCATCTCTGTAACAACACGGAATCCGGTGTTATCTCAGGCAGACTGCATGCATGTATGATTATGGTCTATATATTTTCAATAAGACGATCTGGATACATATAAAGAAAGGAAGATAACGTGGAGGTGGATGACTCCAATCTACTGTACAGTGCTATGACTCGAGAATGATGAACAAGGCGTGTGGTGTTAATAACAACGAAGAATGTCGTGAACCAAAGTGAAGGCGACGACGTCCAGGCTGCGTCAACCTGACCGGTAGGTGATCGGGAGCTCTGGAAGGTCGCGAGGTTGCAACAGCCTGGAGGTGCCTAGCAGACTGGTACATCATACTTGGCGGATATAGTCAATTAACCCTTGATGAAATGCGGCAAGAGATGACATATCCATCGTGCGCCCAGGAATTGGTTCACTCACCGCAGCACAACAAAAACACAGACATTACCAAAGGGAGAAAGGGAAACCAGAGGGTACATAGGAACATGGAAACCTCCATGTCTGCCATGCTGGAACGCTGCAAGACACTACGTGTAACCATGGAATCATCGTTACCATGCCATTACTTACAAGTCGCTCGAGAGCCCGTTTGATATGCGGCGGGCTACCCCAGAGAAAGGTAGATTGAACCACTAAACCTACCAAGGATGACATTCTTGAAGCAACGATCAGGCGACCTGGTCTCTCGTGATTGTTTATCGATGGTGCATATAACAGTCCAGTACACAAGCACAAGACGATGGATTGCTGTCGCACACTTGTCGGTACTGAAACCATGAGTTCAACGAGACCGACCTACTTGAGAAATTAGACGCCGGATGCGATGGGAGTAGTGCTTGGCATCTACGTATGTCATCATAGTAGAGCCAGGCGGGACGAGGGTTTCTGGCAGAAGCAGTGAGAAACACATGATTTCCCACAAGCTTTGCATGTCACGGTGCGTGTACCACTGGATCAACCACTTCAGGGAACCATAGCCTGGATGAGCCTTGGGTTCTATGAACCGGTTTAAGAAAGTATTCGAAAGGACGTTCTGATAGCACTGTCGTACCTGTACTGTGTTTCCTCTGGATAGCTTCGTCAGCGTGTGTGCCAAGAATCTGTGATTTAGAAGTTTCTGCTGACATGCCGAGTGAAAATGTCAGCAGGGCAATGTAGTTCCTGTACGCGAGCTTCTGACGAGCTTTTAACTGACATGGCAAGGATGGCAGGGACGAGTTGACTGCACGTGGAAACCACGTTGCAGTGGCTGTGTACAATGTACCATTCAAGTTGTCGAGATTTGATCCACACCGCGTACTTCCACTTTACGGCGACATGCACACCATGCGTGGTGCCGTCCACGGGCGGAGATGAACAAGACACAGCTGGGGATGACAATGGTCGATCACAATGCGCTGACTGCACGTCCGACCCTCTAAGCGATATCTAGCCGGATCACGATCAAACTTGAAGCGTCACGGTTTCCCCTCGCCATATCATGGCTACTCTTGAAAACGCTTCCCAAGTCGATCGAGTTCATGTCCTGACAATAGATCTTGAGGCGGGCACTCAAGAGTCCACTGGGGATGTGCATCCTGAGGACACCTCTTGGACATGTACAAGCATGAGCGCTGTGCCAGTGGTTCGTCCCTCCTTCGCACCTTCTCCCTGCCTAACAGATTACGGCCTGATAGGTTTCTGCACTGATGCCTATGCTCACCCTCTTGACCAACCATGCCTCCAACAGTAGGATCGCCCTATTCCAGGTATCAGCTGCCGTGATAGGCGTAACGCTGCTGGCGTTACACGGTTTCCATTTTGGGCCATCAGATAGCTCTGTAAGTTGCTTTTTCGTATAAGCTGTCTGAGAGTTCACCAAACGATGCCCTCACGTAGGACCCCCAGGAACGGCCTCTCATTCAGCGTCTCACATTGTACTTCCCATATCTCATGCTGGCAACTTGCTGCGTGTCTTTATGGATGGGTGTCGTGCTCTCCTTTCCAATTTCAGTGACCATTCCGCTGACGTTAGTGGTCGTATGCGCTGTGCTTCCCGTCACGTTTGGTTCTCGGCTTCGACCCATCTATAGTGGACTTCTCATGGTCTGCTTCCCATTGTCTTTCATAACTTTCTTATTCCTCGTGTGTCTTCTTCCTACCACTTTGTTAGGGAGATGATCCATTTATTGGCATTGTCTGTGGCTTCCGGAACAAATTAGTAGTGTTTGTTCGCGTATTGTGCCATCACGATACTTATTAATCTGCTGGTGGCAGACTATGCATATGCAGCATATCTGACCCTACATGTTTTTCCACACATTTATTCCTCGTTGATCGATTATATCCTCCAAGTTGAGCAGGATCATATTACTATGTAAAACTTATTGCATTATCATTCACGAGTTCACTCATGAAGCCATAACCGTAAGCTTCAAGGAGTACGTTCAAGTTGTGTCACGCACTGTCAGTATTGATATTGAGGTTCCATTACAATACCAAGAAACAAGGGTTTTCCGAGTAGCACCCCGATCGATCATGTGCATGATGTACCATCTCCATTGTCATTATTACCATTGAAGAGTGCAAACCGCTTATTGCTGGATATAAACTGTCCAATTGCAATGCAAGTGTTTACTGAAAACATGGGGCAGAAGGCGAAAGAGGGCTCGTCTGAGACTGATACAAAGACGAGATTGGAAATAGTATACACGGTAATAAGAACGAAAGGTATCGCAAAGTAATATTCAGCGGAAATCACAAAAGGGAACGACATCCATTCTTTGATCAGTTAGTGTTGATCGAAAAGCCTACTGCACGGCCCTTGAAGTAGTAGGGTGCTATTTTGTATACAATTGCCAGACGTGACCAGTCAATCCTTGAGAATAGGTGGTAAGAGATAGTATATCCGTATATTCCAATTCACTCACCGAGGCACAAAAGGAGAACTGAAGCCACAAAGGGGAGAAAGGGAAACCATAAAGTGACCAGAAATATGGAAGCCCTCGCATCCGCGATGTTCGATTCCTGAGAGAAAGTACATGTACTTTCAGACCCAAGCTGCCACGTCATTGCTTACCAGTTGTTCGAGAGCTTGTTTGATGTGTCGTGGACTTCCCCAGAGAAAAGCCAACTGAATCATTAAACCAGCCTGGGATACAATCTTTGCAGCGGCGACCAGGCCGAGCGAGCAGTCATGATGGTCCATCGAGACCGCATACGGCAGTACGGCGCATAAGCACGAGACGATGGATTGCTGCCACGACAAACATGTTGATACTGTAACAACAAGTTTAGAAATGAGAGAAATACCTGTATTATGAGACGACAGATGCGATGATGATAGTGCTTGGCATGTAGATATGTCGTCGCCATTTGATGGCTAGCAGACTCGGACCCCAATGGCGGGCAGGTTTCTGGCAAAAGCAGCGAGAAACACACAGGTTTCTGCCAGCCGTCTATTTCCGTGTACTGCTGCGATGGCCGTTCCTGTGCATACTCTGAGTGAGCCTTGTCAGGTTCCTCTATGTGCACCAGCGTAAAAATATGTTCGAAAGTCGAACGTTCTGAACACTGCACCTGTTACTGCGGTGCCTTTCGAGTTCTCCAGGATATCCTCGTCGGGGGTCTGCGGACTTCCCAGATCGACAAGCATGTTTAAGGAACAGGTGGACCCTAGATCAATACTAGTATGCGCGCTATTTAACATCACCTTGGCTAGTAGCACGTGTTGGCAGCATGCCTGACGAGAAGCCTCAATGTGCCTTTGAGGCTGTGTATGAACAATGTGCTTATCATCGTGCTGCCACCATCACAGCGACATGTACACGCGCATCATACGTGATACGCTCACTCTAAAGGTGAATGAGACATTGGATGACAATGGCTTTCCCATCACAGCGCCACAACCTCGTGTCGCAGAAGTATATATTTCAAGTTCTCCGCCGACCGCAACACTGCTTCTCTTCACTTTTCTTAGCCGATACATCTGTAGACACTTAGCGCTTAGCCTCCTAGTTTCATGCAAAACTCAGCCCAAACACTCGACCTTGAGTCCACCACAAATGTCGAGGATACATCGTGGACACACGCCAGTGCAGTAGTGCGTCCTCTCTTCGGCGTCGCTTATGCATTTACCAAATACATCCGATAGACTTCAGCACTAATTGCTTCTTTGGTCCTCTTGACCAACCATGCTTCAAACGATAGGGTTGCTGTACTCCAGATATCAGCAGCGGTGATCGGTCTGACGCTACTAGCGTTACGCCGCTTCTATGCTCTATCACTAGGTGGTACCGTAAGTTATTTCCCTTGGGCTGCCTTGACGCTGGCGCCAATAGGTCCATGCACAGCATCCCCAGGCGCCATCCTTCGTCCAACACCTAACGCAATACTTTCCAAGCCTCATACTGGGGACTTGTTGCATGTTTGCAGGTTTGGGTGTCGCACTCACCATTCCTGTGGGAATGACGATTTTGCTGGCGTCTGTGATCGCGTTCGCTGTGTTACCCGTCGCGTTCGGTTCTCGACTACCGACACTGTGTCTTGGTATTATTATGATCTGTTTCCCACTCTCTTTCTTGGTCTTTGCACTCCTCGTGTGTCTTTTGCCAGTGCCCAACACACGAGTCGCTTGATACCTTGTTCGTCAAAATGTTGTGACCTCCAGACTTGTTCTTGTACATGGGTATACCCACTGATCGTACCGGACTGGTAGACTATGCCCACCTTCGTTTCTTTTTATTTTTTATTTATGTCCAACAATCGTATGCTAGACTGACTTTACTTACTTGTACAAGTATCCATTTAGTGTTAGTGGAATGTATGCTAATGCAGAGTGTTCGCAACCGCGTGTAACTTCTGACTTTCCAACCTCTGCTAAAGGACTCTGATCCACCGGGAAATCGAGGGAATGGCAAACATGATTAGCAACTTTTATACCAACGTAGATTCGCACGCAAAAGGTCATGGCGAACGGTTTACAATGTGGTACATACTCTAAAATACGATTTGGTCGAGAACCAGCCTTATTCGTATCAAGCAGTGGGACGTTAACGACGGTCTTACTCTGACTTGGCAGATAGCTACTTACATCGATAAACGGGGACAACCCGCTACTATAGTCCGCCAACTGATCAGCGTCACTTTTTGACCACTCGAGTGGGCGATGATCTAGTAATGCCTCGCTCGGCTTGCTTTGAGAGCTGTGAGTGGAGGAGAGCTTAAGCAACTGTTCCAATCAAGAGGTTGGTTATTCATGAAGCACTGACATCTGGGCTGGTGAGACTCGGTGTGTGGTGGCGGCTGATAGATGTGTCGCTTGCCGAGTGCATTTTTTGTCTCTTTGCGTGTAGGGAACTCTGCGTCCTCCTCGAGCTCTGAGAAGAAATTGAGGTCCAGAAGACATGGGTTTATGTGACAGTCTGATGGTTATCAAGATTTGAAAAGAGCTGCTGGACAAAATGAAGACGTACTGTTTCTGCATTGTTGTACGTGTACCATGCTCTTTTTCAACTTTCTGGGGCCAAAGCGCTTTCTCCACGGACCTAGACTACGCATGAAGGGCCCAATGCGAGCTACTTTGACTGATATAGGGACTTACGATGGGTTGTTACGAGTAGGATCAGATATAAGTTCCCTGAGGGTACACTAAGTCGTCCATTTGTACATAATTACATAAACCAAGGGAGCTGGACGGGCGGCGCGGAGCCTACCTGCAGCGAATTCGCTACTCGTGTGGGAGCATGGAAAGCTACACTGTCATCTTCATGTCAGCTCACAGCAAGATGAATGCGACGACCACACGGATGCGACGTGACGTTATGCCGGCACAGGCATCCGAGTCATGACTGATGATCGATCAGTCATGTTAATTCATCGTGTCGCCGTCGTGCAATCCTCCTTGAGCGTTAGCCTTAGTGCAGAGTCCAAAGGGAACCATTTGACCAGCAAGTCAATCGGGGGCCAATGGTGCATTATTCAGGTGGCACACCATTGATCGTGATACAGATCAATGGCGCAAAGGAGTAGGAGAGCCTGGCGACGATTTGACGTTCCGTTGGTCTCTGGGACAGTAAAGAGTCAGGGATGGAAGGACAAACACGACGGGGATAGGAAGACCTATATGCGAACAGACGCCGAAGCTGCAACGGGAAGTAGACGCGTGGGCTGTGAGGTAAAGGGTTGTTGTTGCAAGTCTACATCCCGTTCGTCTAGTGCCGTCTTTGCACCTGTTAAAAATGATTTCGAGATTGGGTCGATTACTGGCACGAAAAAGAGGTGAGTCAACTGCAGGGATAATCGAAAGGACGATACTGACGAGAGGCCAGAGCCGAATGAGGGTGACGCAGAGTCCAGGGAGAATAAGCAAAAGTAAGAGAGACCCAGCAGAGGTGGCCAAGAAAAGGTGATCCAGAGCATGTCACTAACGGGAACTCATCTGAATAGGGTCTCCCTGGGGAAGGTAATCAAAATCACTAGTGACCATAAGATATGGTCAGTCGTCTTCATGGCCGATGGAAAGCGCGTACTATCTGGTGGATTAGAAAAAAAGATTCGATGTTGGAGGACAGACGATGGCAGGGAGGTATGTATCTCGATGGACGCGGAACAGCCGATCTTCGACATTGCGGTATCGCAAAATGGACAGTGGGTCGTGAGTGGGGGGTACACAAGCATTGCGAGGGTGTTTAACACGAAGAGCGTGTTGGTGAGAGAGCTGGAAGGACATAAGAGGGGAGTCTGTGCGGTCGACGTGTCGCTCGACGGGACAAGAATCGCGACAGGATCGCCTGACAAGACTGTCCGAGTCTGGTCGCTCTTGAGTGGAGACCAACTGCAGTGCTTAGAACACGACTACGCAGTGGGTGCTGCGAAATTTTCGCCAAATGGACTGTTGTTGGCAACTGTCACGTGGAGGGGACACATCCAGATCTATGACTGCGCAAGTACCAGTCGTTTACTCTCAAACGAGGTCGAAGTTGGTGCTGCCTATAGCAATCGATCCATCGCGTGGCACCACAACGGCAAACATCTATTTGTTCTTTCTCGGCATGGCTACGTTCACCGTATGGACGTATCGACTGGAGAGATGTTCTCGGAATGGGACATCCACCCCAATGGTCACCCTCAGTGCATCGCTTTGGCAAGCGATAGCACATATATTGCAGTTTCCCATGGCACATCCGTATCGTTCTGGGATGTGTCGACCCAGCAACAAATCGGGTTTGCTGTCGAACATGCCAGTAATATTCATACCATGGCCATATCGGTAGATCACAGTATGGCGACGAGCACGGGCAACATGATCACACTCCGGAGCCTGTGTGACATTCTTCCTGCGTACTACTGCGACAACGTGAGTGCCGCACCTCACAGTATAATGACTATCCTCACCGCAGCCTAATAGACCGCCCGAAATCTCCAACGTGACCTCATTGACCTGCAACGTGCTTTCGAGGCACAGTCGCGCAAGCTCCGCCAAATTGCCGCCCTCACTGCTGAACTGGTTCGTCGAAAGCGTTCAGTTTCCAGAAAGTTGGGCAAGCTGACCGCGGTACGCGATGAGCTTGATACGGTTCCCGACGTGTCACCCGAACTCGTCTCCGCGCGAAACGACCTCAGGGCCTCCGAAGCTTGTATCCACGCCATCCACCAGCGACACCTAGTCCAGCTGAATTCCATTAGATGTGCCATGGCAGACAGCCAACCTCAATTATCCAGCATTCAGCATTTCATTGATGTCTCGGATACGTACATCGAGTACTCAACCATTCAGGCCCTCCAACAGCTCAATTCGCTAGTTCGCCTAACGTCGATATTTTTGGCTAGTGTTATCATCAACAACCACAAGTCATCTCTTACTGAAGAACAACCGTCGGCAATGCGACGGGCCTCTCGATTTATTCCTCAACCCTTGGTGGATCGCCTAGGAACACTCTCCATGGACGGCGTGGCCATATGCCTCCCGATTGCATTCCGAGCATATCTCGTCTCTCGTTTGTCATATATCATCTCCTCATGGTCAATCCGAAAAGAACATAACAACGTCCTCGCTGGAATATACAAACGAGCGCAGAATCAAGGCAAGTGGTATAATTTCAGGTATACACGGGGTGATTTGCTGATAGAACTCGTAGAGTCAGCACAATTCTCTTCACGTTGGCGGTCCCTTACCTATACATATGTCCAGGCCGCCACCGCACCCATCGACAACGACCATATCGTCTCAGACATCATGCGAGGACTATCAGACATCGTACTGGCAGCTGGTTGTGCCACTTCTACTTCTGTCGCGCGTTCGGAGCTCTCTCCCGGGTTCAAACACAAAATATCTTG
>JBBPLQ010001079.1:0-10753 GCA_038089855.1 Royoungia palumana | reverse complement strand
GGGTAGAAGATGAGACCTTGAGCTGCTCTGTTCCATCGCTGATGTCCTGAAGTCGCCCATCCACAACCGACTTGATCTGCTTTCCCGAACTTTTCCCCTTCGTTGAGCTGGCAGGCATACTACGCACAGAGGGAGAGTATTTTCGGCTGACAGGTGATGATTTACCACGTTCAGCTGAAGTAGATGTCGAATATCAAGTGGTATTTCTTATTCAGATATTCTTATCCTGATACCACTGATATTATATTATTCACTTTCATATTGGATAATCATTCGCTATTCATACGTCATACTATGAGTCATCTTATATGACTCACTTACTGATCCTATCGGATACTTACTAAACATGTATGACAGATAGTGCAATTTCATCGCATACTCTTCTTCCTTATTAGGTAGAAAGATAGGACTGTGCACGGACCAGTCCAAATAGATACATACAATCCTGTATCGTATATAATAGGAGAGCTCCCTCACACTCGCTCTCCTCAGTTAGAAATCTATCCTCTACTCTCTTCAATCACTCTTGCTTCGCTCTAAAGTCTCCTCAAGTAAGTCTCTACTTGACTATACCTGCGCATACTTCTCCAAGAGAGGAAGTATCCTACGCACTTGCGTAGAGACAGAGAACTACCCAGTTCTTTAGGTTATGAGCCCCGCTTAACCAAGCGGCTGGCATATTCTTTACGTATACGTTATTCCCATCGCCACCTACCTTGGTTCAGCCATGGAGACTTTCGAAGCCATGTGTTTCGTTCAAGTGATGTTTTGTTTGATCGAATCCTTCAGGATTGTTCTTACAACTCACCCAACTTATCAACGAGCATCTGTCACGATTTATTGTGATGAGGACACGATAGTTTCATACTTCGCATATTTGTTTGAACCCCATATTCGTCATTTCTCTCTCGATTACCGAATCACGATCGCTAATCGAATTTATCATTGCTTTATAGGCTTTGACAACCTTTATTTTCCAAATACAGTTAGTCAGCCTCCGCCGAGAACTCCCTTGGCAAGATCCCCATTCCCATCGACTTCTACCTCTCGAGAGCCTACCGCCTCGACAAGTGCTGCACCAGAACCTCCCGTTCTGAGAACTCCACCGGTTCGAGAAACTATCCAACCGACTCTACCAGCAGCCTTTAACCCTACCAGATCTAGACGAAGGAATCGTCAGTCCAACCAATCGTCTCCAGGACCTTACCTCTCTACTATCGAGCGTGCCCGCCTTACCTCAGAATCTGCACCAGTTGAATCCGCAGACTTACTGAGAGACTCATCTATCTCTTGCGGCACTTGAGAGTGTTATAGATGCACCCTCGACTTGATTCAACCAATTCACAGACTGTGTCTGTTCTGTGATAATCACCTGTCCCTCGACGAAATTTGCTTCGGACTACATCCTTCCTCTACACACATCCATCATCGCATCGTATGATCAGAAGCAGGATTCCATCACAATTGGAATAACTTCGCTGATATACCCACCAATTGGAGTACCCTTGGCCAACCAATTCATCATCACGACCAAGAGAATCTACTTGCGTATCTTTGCTTAAACCGACTCCAATCCAACCAACAAATCGACAACAAATCTCCACCTGCTCCACCATACGATGAACGCTTACCCTATGATTCCCGAATTCTATCAGAGGCTAGAAGAAATTCAAACCTCCCAAATATCGGAAGCGAATCATCTAGAGATCATGACAGACCTAATTCCTCTCAATCGTCCCCACAACCGATTTGAACGCGCCCACATATGGGAAGGAGAAACCGAAATCGTGCCAATCGAAACAACGCCGGAACAACGAGCAATCTCGTTGAAGCTCCTTATGGACTCACAGAGTCTCCGGCATCGCACGTACCTCGAGAAAGCAGTTCACCTCACAAGGCTGGATCCAATTCGACCAGCCATCTTCCGGACCTTGAAACCGATGCCTCCTCCTAGGGAGAGACATTCCTTTAGATTCAATGGCAGAAAAGTTTATTTCTACAGAGCTGGCAATGTCCCACCATACCCAATCGTATACATCCCCGCGAGTTGTATCTTGATTCCTGTTCGTCTTACGACAGCAGAGACCAACACTCCTATGGGATCATCACTTGCCACTGGGTTCATGTTCCCAAATGAACCACTTAGCTCTGTATATGAAGGAATGGGTTGGGCCTTTCCTTCACCGTCTTACGACGAGACCACTCAAGCTTACTGCCATGACGCCGGTTTCGAAGTTCTCCGAAGAGACCATTTCCCTCCTCTTGATGAGGAAAATGACATGAACACTCAACTTCTTGATTCAGTTTGTAACAACAACGTCCTCTTTGGGACTTACCCTTCCTATTATGCAACGCTCGGATTTGAACCTCCCACACCATTTCAACAATGGTATCACTCACGGATCAATAGCCTTCTCAGAAGAGAATGGAAGGCTGATCCCCTGAACTCGAAACACGTCGAAGTTCAGAGATATATGAAGGAAGGTAAGACGTATGCTGAAGCATGTCGTCTGACCTATCCTCCTCCTAAAAGGAGAGCTGCGGAGGTATTGAAGGAAAAGACTAAGTCTATTCTGTCTAAAAAGTGTAGGATGTAATTGATCTTGTATTAAATTATCTGGGAATGGAGGCATTAATCATAAGGGGGTTCATTCACTTAAGGTCCTCATTACTAATAAATCAATTACAGCCATGACTCAACAGCCATCCCAGCAAACTCTCCAGTTCCCCAAGGCCGACTCTTACAAAATCGAGTCGTACCAAATGAAGGACTTTGTCCTACTTACTGGAAAAGAAAACTACGCTGAATGGTCAATGCGTATCGAACACCTTCTCCTTACCGTCAATCAAGCGGATTGGTTGAAACCGGCGCACTATTCCCTTATTACCACCACTCATGCCGACATCCAGGACTGAAAGGACGCCGATAACAAAGTCCTTGCCATCCTATGTTCAACCTCCCATTATTCCTTAGCGAAAGAAGCTCCCAAAGATTTGGAAGAAGATGATATTCGAGCCACCACTACCATTGTCGCTCATAAACTTCTCGAGTCAAAAACTTTTAGATACTGGCACCACCTTCAGGAACGATATGGCGCCAGGGGACTCGCAGGAAGGTACCTCAGTTTCTCCAAACTGATGAACCATCGGATCAGGGAACACAAGGCGGAGGAAGACCTCCAGAAAATCCAGTCCATGTTCCAAGAAATGGACGCCTGTGGGGGAAACCTCAACAGAGAAATGAAGGCACTATTGCTCCTTCATGCCATCCCTGATTCCATGAGCAACATACGCTCGACACTCATCCAAACCGCCTCTGACGATATAGATGTCTATGACATTGAATCAACTATACTCGGAGAGATAGACCTAAGGAATACCCGCTGTTACGAACGCTCCTAAACCCCTATCTTCAACCCCTGTCTTTATGCCATCTAATCCGTCTTTATCTTATCAACAAGTCTATCATCCACAAGAACGCTATGTCGTTCCAATCTATCAACCACCAGACTTGTTCTAGACTTACGCCTCATGCCAAACCTATGCTCGGAACCTATTCCTATTGGCTGCCACATCACACAGCCTCATTATGTCGTACGATTCTCTTTCTCCAATCATATTATTCTTTACGCACAGCCTACATGGCACCACTTTCATTAACCAATCACAATCACTTTAGATATTTCCTTTTATGGTATAAAGTCTGGCACACCAGTTGCGCACAGACCAGGACACAAATAAATACAAACACTTTAGAATAGTATATATACCTGAGCTGTACTTCAATAGTCCTCAGTTTAATCAACTTTGATACCTTCCATTCAAACAATCTCCTCAGAGCTAGTCACTCTTGATTCGACCACTACACATCATCCTTAGTTGTTTGGGTGTTGTTTCACCCGCTCTCGAAATCACTCCCGACCACTCCATCATCGTATATCCGCTGTTGCATCCACCTCCTCTCAACCCTCAGTTAATAGGACCGCCATAATACGGAATGGCCCTCCCAGACAAAATAACTGGAGACCCCAACAACAACAACCACCGCAACCTCAAAGCAGTGGTCCGTCCCGCGGCAACAACTGCAGAGGACGAGGAAAATCTTATAGGGGACGAGGGGGGAACAACGCCAGCGACTACTATGAACGAAGGAAACAGAAGAAAACGGCAAACGCCATCGCCAATACCGCAATAGGATCCCTACCCCTATCTGCGAGAATCGAAGAAGTCGGACATCAACCCGACGACTTTGAAGAACCTTCGTATATAGAGATGGATACCGGACAAGATTTCGACTCGACTGTTGCAGAACCAGGACCAGGATGGGGGGATAGCGACATGCAGTCGTTCACATTTCCCACTATCTCGCCTCAGTACTTTCGAGGCCACAGTCTCTGAGATACCAGTACCAGAAACTGCAGAAACACTCACTGGTCGCAACAAGAAGAAGAAAAAGGAGAAAGGTAAAATGTTTGTACTTGGAGGATTAACTATGGGACAAACGCTACCTGGCACTTCTGCCAAGGAACTATTAGAAGGTTTACCACCTTCACCGCAGATGAGATACTCTGTGAGAAAAGCGTTAGCAACGGATCCTGATGATCCCATCCCCATATATACTGCGTCCGGAGCAATCTTCTCCGGACCACCTCGTATAGATGAACGAGAGATCCCATTGTCCTCCAACTATAATAAACACATTTTTGGCTGTTATACCGTCGGAAACGCTGAGGGAAAACCACATCATTGGATGATGGATAGCGGTTGTACTGATCATATTTCCCCTTATATGTCCGACTTTATTCATCTCGGACAAGAACAACGATCTGCCACCGTTGCTTCAGGATCAACAATGACTATGTATGGTCCAGGAAAAGTGATCTTATCACCAAACAACCTACCACAAACGATCTTAGACGACGTGTGGTATGCCCCTCATGCTTCCTACCGACTCCTATCTATCCCCTCTCTCATGATGAAGGGATATAAATGCTCAATCACAAATGGACGAACACAAGTCTGGAACCCTGACGGTTCTTTGGTAATACAGGCCTCTGCCTTATTTCCACAAGAAAACAACCTACATTGGTTTCAGTCGCCTTCGATTAAACCATCGGTTGTAACCTCAGTTCAAATACTACCTGATTCCATCACCCTTTGGCACCTACACCTTGGACATCCCTCTCAGAACGCCCTTCAACAACTTCAGAAAAATACATCTGGTGCTCCTCACCTTCCTGATATAAAATTACTGCCTTGTAAAGGCTGTGCGGAAGGAAAAATGGCGAATCAGCCATTTCCTCCATCTGATAAGCGATCGACGCGACCGCTTACCCTTGTACATACTGACCTAATTGGTCCTATGCCCAAGGAGTCTAGATCCAGGAAGAGATATATTCTCACCCTTATCGATGATTATTCCAGTTACGCACTTTTGTCTTTCCTTCGAGACAAGTCCGAGACCTGTGCAAAACTGGTTATGATGTTTTCCTTCTTGGAAACACAATCCGGACTTACCATCACCTCTGTATGTTCAGACCGAGGAGGGGAATTTATGGGACAGAATGTCAAAATGTTCTTCTCATCCAGGGGTATCAAACATGAAACCTCAGTCCCACATACTCCACAACAAAACGGTCGAGCAGTGAGGTTCAATCGAACTCTACTCGAGAAAGCAAATGCGATATGCCATCATGCATGTCTACCCGACACCTTTTGGCAAGACGCCATAGAGACCTCCCTTCACATATATAACCGACAACCTATGCGTCGTCTCAACTGGAAAACCCCCATCGAATATTTCAAGAATAAGAAACCAGATATCTCCTACTTCCGAATCTTTGGTTGCATGGCTTACGTCTTTATTCCGTCAGAGATGCGTAAAGACAAACTTGCACCAAAAGCTGAAGAAATTGAAACAACACCCAAACAACTAAGGATGATGTGTAGTAGTCGAATCAAGAGTGACTAGCTCTGAGGAGATTGTTTGAATGGAAGAGATCGAAGTGAATTAAACTGGGGAATGTACGCTACTACATGAAGGTATATATAGTGTCCACTGTGTGTGGTCGTATTTACGATAGTACACTAGAAAGGAAGGTGGTACGATACTCGGTATCTAATTGTCATTGGATGATAAGTAAAATGAATGATGTCATAGATAAGGCACTGCCTTGGAATGGAAGAGAAGTTGAGAAGCATACTGGATCATATCCGATTGGTGGAATATATATAAGGTTGTGTAAATGTGGCAGCCAATAGGAATGGTTTCCGGGCATAGGTTTGACATGAGGCATAGGAAGTCTAGAACAAGTCTGGAGGTTGGTAGACTGGAACGACGTAGCGTTCTTGTGGGTGATAGACTTGTTGATAAGATAGAGAGGGATTAGATGGCATAAAGACAGGGGTTGAAGATAGGGGTTTAGGAGCGTTCGTAACACTCTCTTCAATCACTCTTGCTTTGCCCCTAAAAAGTCTCCTCAAGTAAGTCTCTACTTGACATACCTGCGCATACTTCTCCAAGAGAGGAAGTATCCCACACACTAGCGTAGAGACAGAGAACTACCCAGTTCTTTAGGTTATGAGCCCCGCTTGACCAAGCGGCTGGCATATATTATGCGTACCTTATTCCCATCGCCACCTACCTTGGTTCAGCCATGGAGACTTTCAAAGCCATGTGTTTCGTCCAAGTGATGTTTTGTTTGATCAAATCCTTTCGGATTGTTCTTATGACTCACCCCACTTATCAACGAGCATCAGTCATGATTTATTGTGATGAGGATGCAATAGTTTCCTACTTCGCATATTCGTTTGAACCCCACATTCACTTTGACAACCTTCACTTTCCAAATACGGTTAGTCAGCCTCCACTGAGAACTCCCTTGGCGAGATCCCCATTCCCATCGACTTCTATCACTCGAGAGCCTACCGCCTTGACAAGTGCTGCACCAGAACCTTCCATTCTGAGAACTCCCCTGGTTCGAGAAACTATCCAACCGACTCTACCTGCAGCCTTTAACCCCACAAGATCTAGACGAAGGAATCATCAGTCCAACCAATCGTCACCAGGACCCTTCCTCACTACAATCGAGCGTGCTCGCCTTACCTCAGAATCTGCACCAGTCGAATCTGCAGAACTTCTGAGAGACCCATCTCTTCCTTGTGGCACTCGAGAGTGTTATAGACGCACCCTCGACTCGATTCAACTGATTCACAGATCCTGTCCATTCTGTGATAACCACCTGTCCTTAGACGAAATCTGTTTCGGACTACACCCTTCATCTACACACATCCACCATCGCATCATACAATCGGAAGCAGGATTCCATCATAATTGGAATAACTTTGCCGACATACCTACCGATTGGAGCATCCTTGGCCGACCTATACATCATCGAGACCAAGAGAACCTATTAGCGTATATCCATCTAAACCGACTCCAACCTAACCAACATATCGATGATAACTCTCCACCTGCTCCACCCTACGATGAACGCTTACCCTATGATTCCCAAATTGTATCAGAGGAAAAGACAAAATCTATTCTGTCTAAAAAGTGTTACAAACGCTCCTAAACCCCTATCCTCAACCCCTGTCTTTATGCCATCTAACCCTATCTTATCTTATCAACAAGTCTTCATCCCTCAAGAATGCTATGTCGTTCCTCCCGCCTTTCACCCAGACTTGTTCTAGACTCCTATGCCTCATGCCAAACCTATGCTCGGAAACCGTTCCTATTGGCTGCCACATTTACACAGCCCTACATATATTCTACCAATTGGATATGATCCAACATGCTTCTCAACTTCTCTTCCATTCCAAAGGCAGTGCCTTATCTATGACATCATTCATTTCTCTTATCATCCAATGACAATTAGATACTGAGTATTGTACCACCTTCCTTTCTAGTGTACTATCGTAAATACGACCACACACAGTGGACAGTATATATACCTTCATGTAGTAGCGTACTTTCCTCAGTTTAATCAACTTTGATCTTCTCCATTCAAAGTCCCCTCTAAGCTTTCTACTTTTAATCCACTAAACTTCATTCGCTTTGAGTGTTGTTTCAGTCTCTACCTTCCGGACGGGAAATGCATCCCGCGTGTCCCCGGGAGCCGTTGCCTCTGGGATTGCCTCAACCGAGTCCTGGTAGCATCCACATCCAACCCTCCATCCTCCATTACAGTGGGAATAGTCTCGCTTTCTGTTCCAGATACTGACGCCATCCTAGATATCGAGATGTCAGTCCTATCGGCACCCATCGGGGGGCCATGGGATGACGATGATGAGACTCAGGACATGGATGACCCAGACTTCCAAGCCTATCTATCGAATGCTTGGGCAAACTTCCAGGCAGACCGAGTCAAGGACAAGGGCAAACAATGGTTCCGATTTGATGGCATTGAAATCCCGTCATGCCGACTGGGGTGTCCCGTGCCACAGTCCCTGGCCATCAAAGAGATTGTTACCCCAGAGGTCGCTGCATCCCGGTCCTCTCCATCAGGCCTGTCCAAACCAACTGAAAAGACATCATCGGCACCAGCATCCAACCCCACGTTATCTAATCTGTCCCGACCTCGCACCGATCCATCCTACCCATCGGCACCATCGGCACCGACCGGTCAATTCCATTATGCGTTCCAGCTTGAAGATGAAACGGCCCAGAAAAAGATCATTGACCGAGTCTTCGAGACCACCTTCCCTATCCCTTTCAAAGAACTGATCTCTGTAGCACCGGAGGTCCGGAAGCAATTCCGGGACCTCTCTACCTCCAAACACATTCCCGTATCATCCAATACTGTGCAGGTGTGAACGAGCTTTCGGGTCATGACCCCAGAGCTGTCTCCAGACATTTCGGTGACTGGGTAACCCGAAATGATGATGGACTGATCATATCTCACCACAGCATTCCTCTTCAGTCCTTGGAGGCAAAAGTCTCCAGGACTCTGATTTCTATCACCGGAGTACTGGACTTGGGCTCGGAGATCATCGTCATGCCCAAACGGGTGTGGGAGACTCTGAAGTTACTGGTCTGGTCCAATCACATCCTCACCATGTCAAATGCTAACGCCAGCACCGAATCAACCACCGGAGTTATCAAAAATCTTCCTCTCAATTTCGGTGCCGGTGAGGTTTGCGTTCAGGTTCAAATCATCCCCTGAGCCAACTTTGACCTGTTGCTTGGTCGACCATTTCATTGTCTCATGAGCACGACTACTGACGATTTCCCCGACGGCTCACAGAATGTCACCCTCCGAGACCTGAACACTGAGAAAGAGTACAAATTGCCAACCTGGCCTTGGACCGAAGGATGTCCTTGGTGCTGGCACAACCTCCTGTGTGCCAATCATCAATCGGTAGTTGAAATGGGTTTTTAAATATTGATGAACCACCAATTGGTTGGGGAGATGAACCATCAAATCATAACCTTGTCGTTTCTCATCTGCTTTCTGTTTCTCTCCGGGTCGCGCTGAAAAGACTAAAAGGTGGGTGAGTGGACTTGCAAGGTATTCCTACCTTTGGATCCTTGCCACTGGGAAGTGTCTGATAGTAAGGGGAGGCGAATATGTTCGCCCCAAAGGGACTCTGATGTCTGGGATAAGTCTGGAACGAAGTCCAAGCACTGACTGACCAGTCTGAGGCAAGTCCGAGCGACAAAATGAGGCCGGTCCAGGGCCGGTCAATGAGAAGGACAATGTCCGACCGGCGGTTCGGTCGGGAAAGGCGGTAAAGATGATTGGGAACGACGGGGGACGATGGACGACAGTGGAAACAATGATGGGGAATGGCCCCAACGATGTACAATGTGAGCTCAACGGGAACTATCATTTCCGGAAGGTAGGTACATGATTTTATAAGTCCGGGTATGCCCGGACGGAAACTAAGTACCAGAAATGATTCCAAATGTACGGAATGGAATGTAAGAAGGGACGGGATCACATGAAAACCAACCCTTGAAGGGTAGCGCGCCCGAGTCCCATTACAGGTCCGATACGACTGATCACTCGGGGTATCGGGACCTAAGAACCAAAAGTATTGTAATGTGAAAGGAAACATACCGGAAACACACGGATATCTGTAACTAGAAATGGACCGAAGCGTATACGACCCGACAATCAGTAGTAAAGTATTTCCGGAGCGACACAAGTAGAGTCCGGCCGGTCAGTTGGTAGTCCGGGAAGCCCGGGCATCCGGACTGTCAACCGGTCCTTCGGAAACCGACCGGAAGTCTTGGAAACGGAAGGGAAAAGCTATGGACGGATGTCCCGACAGGTAGCACACGCATGGGACCGAGATATACATGTAGAGGCATACCAATCTCTACAGTGCACCGGACTTTGTTTCTGGACAATGATAAAGAACTTGATGGTTCTCTTTCTCTACACGAGTGCATAGGATACTTCCTCTCTTGGAGAAGTATGTGCAGGTACGATCAAGTAGAGACTTACTTGAGGAGATGTTTGAGTGAAGCAAGAGTGATTGAGTGGAGTAGAGAATAAATTTCTAGCTAAGGAGAGCAGATACGAGGGAGCTCTCCTCTTATATATGATACAGTATTGTATGTATGTATTTTGGACTGGTCCGTGCACAGTCCTGTCTTTCTACCTAAAAAGGAAGAAGAGAATGCAATGGAATCGCATTATTTGTCATACATGATTACTATGTGTCCAATGATGATCGGTAGGTGTGTCATATCAAATGACTAACGTATGATGTATGAATATTGAATGATTATCCAATATGAAAATGA
>JBBPLQ010001078.1:0-10761 GCA_038089855.1 Royoungia palumana | reverse complement strand
GCTCGTCAGAAATCCAGGTATGCATTGCTCTTCCTCAATCTAGTAGTGCATCAGCTGGGGAGATCCTGTGATCCGCTCTCGCCCAGTTGCATCCGCGCATCGCCATCCGTGCTCGTCTTGCTCAGAAGCTTGAACAGAAACGACGCGGACAAGTCGCATACAGACGTCACCCTCACTTGCTCGTTTGGATAAAAAGCCAGATCGAGTCCTAGGATAGCCGCGATCGCCTCCCGGAACTCGGCACTCTTGGCCGCAAGAAGCTAACCGACGATCCTAATACTCACACTCCCGAGTTGCCCGGTCTTCGACAGTGAAACTTGCCTGGAAAACGATCAAAAATCATCCTTTCTAGCATTTTATCATCAATTTTTTTCTTTGTCATAACGATGCTGGCTTCGGTCATGATTCTGCCCTGAAGAATCTTGCGAACATTGGTGGATATTTCGCATTCGAGTCCGGCAGGAACTTGATCCTCTGCGAGCCTGAGTGTTATTTCCGCAGGTGTTAGGACCTTCGCAGGTTGAGGAGGTGGTGTTAGAAACGACGTCGGTACTAGTAGTCGAAGTAACAGCATAGTAATTCAAATACATAATACACTTCGATGTTGGTCATACCGTACGTCAGAAGCATCCATAGAAATCCAGGCCTCTTCGATATCTAGCTAGTCTTGCTTCGATTCCGCCAGCATGCGCTCGAAATACGCCTTGTTCACGTGTGGTCGTGGAATAATCCGACAAGGGAACATTTTAGGATGACTAGACAAATGACCATGATTGCCAATGAGATCATACGAATGGGGTTACATTCCGATCACGTACCGAGTCACACCGTTCACCCATTCTGTCTCAAATGAAGCATCATTGCCCTGTGCGTCTTTGGGAGGATAGAACTCGAATGTTGCAAGCATTGTGGCGATACCAATGAAGAGTGCCGCATCTGCAACGTGACGGCCTAATCAAACGTAAGATGGAGTGCTACACCAGCACACGTCGCACGTCACCCACCGGGACAGATGCGTCGACCAAACCCGAATATAAAATCCATTGGATTGATGTCGTTCAGCGTGCCATCATCATTTATAAATCTTTCTGGAATGAATTCCTCCGCATTCGGAAACAGCACCTTGTCACGAGACATAGCCCTGGGGACGTTTTGCAAATTGCATTTCGGTCAAGCGAGTGAGAGCGAAACCTACCACAAGTTTACAACCACGGTCGCGCCTGATAATTAGAGTCAAGACGGATCATGCAATTACGGCTGATGAAAGACAAGCAAGGATACCTTTGGGTATATACTGGCCATTATAGATATCACTGTCCATTGTGGCATGCAAAGCTGTATGAACATCCACTGTCAGGGTCTCGAAACAGAATGCAGCGTGACGGGAACGTCTTACGCAGAGGTGCCACTGGTTGCCATCGGAGAGTCTCACGAATGACAGCATCGACATAGGGCAGAACAGATCTATCATCAAAGTCGGGAACACGACCAGTGCCAATGACAGTATCTATTTCCGCTTGTGCACGTTTCCAGACATGGGGATGTAAAACCATAGAAAGGGTAAAAATCATTAGCGAAGAGGCTGTCTGTAGACCACTTATGAGGTTTGTAGTCACTGAACTCTTTCATAGGACATACCGTTTCTCCGGAAGCTGTACGCCATTCCAAAACGAGCATCGATGAGACAAACACAAGTCTCAATTGAATACGTACTGACAAGAGAGGACACAGCTGCCTTTTTCAGAATTGAAACATACTCTGAGGGATTTGATGGGTTGGCATACTTGTCCATGTGGG
This sequence comes from Royoungia palumana, assembly GCA_038089855.1. NCBI lineage: Eukaryota > Fungi > Basidiomycota > Agaricomycetes > Boletales > Boletaceae > Royoungia > Royoungia palumana. The sequence continues at coordinate 8,964 of JBBPLQ010001078.1, read as the reverse complement.
AGAGGTGCTCGGACACGATTGAGACAATTGGACGTTCGAAGGTATTCTGTGGGTTCGTGGAATAATGTCAAATAGATTTCCCCGCAATATGCTCTGACATTTGGTCACCATGTGCTCCTCGGCGTGCCTGAACGGCACTTCGGTTAATCGTACAGATAGGTCATGAGCATATTTAGCTTCGCATTTCAATCCAGATCCTGGGAACCAGTCTGGAACATGCAATACTTCCGGCAGGAAAGCTTGAGCACAATATAGTTGACCATAGGTAGAGAGAGAACTTACGAAATGGAAATAACTTAAGAAGAATCGCTTTCTCCGGAATGGTTGCCGGAACCGCAGCATCCACGAAAGCCTCTAAATCGGTTACTATGGGGTCATCTTCTGCCTTCGGATCGTAGTCGTAGATAGTTTTCAATGAGACCGAAGCGCTGAAACTGAAAATGCAATCATTGTCACCAAATAAGAGCACAGCAAACGATTCTGTGAGACTGACACAGTGTAATAATGGCCAAACCGGTCAGGATTCTTGATCAGACCTATAGCCAGCTCCAGAGCTTTGCGAGACTGCATGGGACGCATGGCGAGAGAAGCGTCCGCGTTGTATGCCTGATGTATGATTCGTCAACATGATCTCCAATTATCGCTGTAGGGCGTGAATGCGAAGACTATATCTATACCATACCTGACAAAAGCATGGATCAGTCAGTGGATCCATATCCAAGGACAATACAGGTAATATGTTACTCACGGCCCTGCAGTGGCAATAAACGGACGATCTAAATAGATGCGAGAACGTTTGTCTAGTAACTCTTCCGCAGCCGACTGCGACCCCAGAACGACTACATCCTGGTCCAGAAGGCACAAATAATATACATCGCCTACATGTGCTCAATGAACTGATTAATGTGGTACTAGATGGATGGCTCACCGTATATGGCATGCCACTCAGTATATGTTTTCCAAGGTTCTTCGCGATTTATGGAAAGCGTGCTGCCTAGTATCGGGAGGGAGACTGGTCCTGGAAGAAAAGGGACCCCTTTGTGTTTCATCTTTCCTTGAAGAAAGCGCCAGAGTCGGTCAACACCGGCAGCAGAAACTAGCAAAATAATAGCAATCTGAGAGGGCGAGAGGGTGAGCATGGTAAATTCGGGGTGTGTGATGCTCTGAATCTGGAGGTGATGATACCATACTTTAAATAGTCCACATATCCTCCATCACATAGGTATGTGGCGGCTCAGCGCTCAGGTGCTATCAGCTTCTCGAATGATATCACACTGTATATGGGCATACCTTTCAACTTTGTGCCACCCTGACATAATCGAAACACATATCGCCGGAGCAATTGCCGGAGATAAGACCGTCCCTGTATGAATCGTTTTATAAACGTGCGGGATACGCACCGCGAGATTTCATATCCACTGCGTGACAGGAATGTGGGCTGGCCAAAGTTCAGGCCGACTCGGAGACAACTCCAAATTGGAAGCATGTTTGAACCTTTTAGGCGTTCGTGTGCGAAGTCAATATTGCAAATTGCTTCCGAGCCATTCCCGGTCGAACTTCTGTAACTTTTTGTTTCATCCATGAAAACGACTGTTCGGTGTCCTTCAAGTTTGGCAGAAGTTCATTACCATACATAGTGATATTGCTCTGTTGACAGAGCGCGGTTGTCTGGTATTCCATACCTGAAGGCCTGACACTCAGACTCTGGTCCCAACCACCTCTGAGTCCATAAGCGTTGACTACGGCCCCGGTGGACGAAAGTACTCGACGAAGCGGTGATCGACGTAATCCGTCAGCATCGGAGTCGGAACTCTACAACTACATCTTGCCATGACAAATGTTGAACATTTGAACGCCTGACTGGCAACGCCGCACAGACAAGTTCCGGGTGCAAGTTCTTAATCTCCCTGGCTCAAGGGACTCATGGCCTTGCTACTATTCACTCATAGATCCGGGTGCGATCTCAAATTCAACTCGGCACACGATCGTGTTCAAGTTCCTGGCATGTTTCCTCGGTGACCGCTCACACATCCCCGAGGATGCTAGCATCAGCACCAGGCACCACTTCATCCGTACCAACCCGAACTCGACCACACAGGTTGGCCGGCGACCGCGCACCCCGGTACTACCCGTACTCTAACTGACCTGCTCACCAAATAAATCAGATTCGGAGCTCTTGATCCGCGAGAATGGGCGTACCAGTGATTTGGTGCTACGGCGTTCCCTGGATCCCTTAATATCCATTATTTTTCGCGCTCACTCGGAATAAAGCGTCGGATTTTCGGACTGAAAGGTGTGGCAAAGGCATATATATCTGACATTGTCTCCCGTCTGATGAGGCGTATCAACATGCTTCACCTCATGCGTTCTAATTCCATCCTCACATTGGTGGCAGTAGGCACTTTGTTGGTCTCTGCTTTCACTGTACTCCAGGGCCGACGAAGAAGACTCAAAGGTCTTCGTCTTCCACCGGGTCCTATTCCTCTCCCTATCGCTGGGAGTTTGTTCAGTATCGACAGAAAGAAGCCTTGGATAACTTATACTGAATGGAAGGCTTACTACGGTTTGTCCCAGGTCTATATCAGCAGTCAAGTCAGCCTTTAACCCGTTACGACAGGTGACATTTTTATGGTTCGCATACTGAAGAGGGACATCGTTGTGATCAACTCGGAAAAAATTGCGAGGGACCTCCTCGACCGCAGGTCAAGCATTTATTCGGACAGGCCCCACCTTGCTACCAGAGTCCCGTACGTTATCATTCTTCAAAGCCGGCGAACCTCGAAATAATTCTGCTAGGTATGGCTGGTCCTTCAATCTGGCATTTACTCCTTACGGAGACCAGTGGCGGTCCAAGCGGAGAATATTCAATCAAGCATTCAGGGCTGAAGCAACTCTTGGTTTCCGTCCCAGTCAGCTGAAAAAGGCTCGCCAGCTAGTCATGGATAGTCTCGATATACCGCATGATTTTTACATGCAAATCATACGGTGAGACTCACTCGGCTACGTGAGCAGCCCGTTCTGATCGGGAACACGTTTAGCTTTTCCGCAGCTATGATGTTATCGATCGTCTACAAGTACGAAGTCATTTCTGGTAATGATCCTCTCGTCAAAGCATTTGGGCGCGGGATTGTCCTGGCGTTGGAAGGCATGACACCAGAAACATCATCCATCATTGAAGCTTTCCCTTTTGGCAAGTTTTCTTTTCGTGCGCCGGCACCGTGACCATATCTAACTCAGATATAGTCCTCGGCTTACCAGAGTGGCTTCCGGGTGGTTCTTTCGGACGCAAAGCTAAGATTTGCCACGACTGTACCATGCAATTAATAGAGGAACCTTTCAAACATGCCAGAGAGCACCAAGTGAAGCACATAGTTGCTCATATTAACAGGAAAGGCTCATGGATGCAGACCCCTGGCGGTAGTGAACTGGCGGCAGCAGATGATCTTTTGAAGCATCCCAGGGGCATTGATGATCCCACCCAGCTTCAATTGCTGAAAGAAACGTGTGCCACGGCTTTCATAGGTGAGTATAAATTCAAACAATCTCTGTGCACTTGTCAATCCCATTCTGTCCGATAGCTGGTGCAGCAGCGGTTAGTCTGTATGCATACCAATGTGAACGGCCCCTCACATTTTGTAGATTACATCGGCTTTGCTACATTTCATTCTTGCCATGGTACAAAACCCAGAGGTGCAAGGGCGTGCACATGCTGAGATAGACGCAGTTGTTGGCTCAGATCGACTTCCGACGTTTGATGACAGGCCGAACCTTCCGTACGTCGAGGCTATTTTGGTGGAGATCCTGAGGATGTATACTATTGTGCCCCTTGGTAAGTACTTAATGGTAATCTGACCTTCGTCACCAATTATATCTCACTTTTTTTTTTTCAGGGATTGCCCATGCCACTACTGCAGACGACGTCTACGACGGTCTCTTTATCCCAAAAGGTGATACCTATGATGTGATCGTTGGGTGTATGCTGATCCGCATTCGGCTAGGGTGTACAGTGGTGGCTAATGCGTGGTCAGTGCACTCCTAGTTGACTTTCTAAGGCCATGTTTTATCGGATAATTATGTACAGGTCGATGTGCCATGATGAAGCTGCATACCCAGAACCCAACGTCTTCAAACCTGAACGATTCATCGTGAACGGAAAGCTTAACGAAGACGCAAAGTTCGTTAATAGCCTCGCATTCGGCTTTGGAAGGTGTGACCCAATATGAGTTTTTTCCTCGAGTCCTGTCACCGACCGTGCTTGTCAGGCGCCTGTGTCCGGGCCGCCACGTTGCCGACGGTTCGATTTGGGCTGCAGTGGTATCCATTTTGTGGGCGTGCAGGATATCAAAACCACTGAACGCACAAGGCGATGAGATCGACTTCGAGCCGACCTTCAGTTATGGATTCGCCACGTGAGTGTTTTCAGAGTTTGCGCTACTCACTGATTCACATCTTTTGGCAGTCTCCCTCTCCCGTTCCCTTACTCCATCGTACCTCGCCATGTAAACAAGGACATCCGCGAGCTCTTGGCGACCGATGCTTGAAAACTAGTCAATCGTTGCGCTTGTGTTGAGGTTGGCATCCCGCATCGCAGTGGACATGGCTACCTCAAGCTCCATGAGATATACTTGCATGCGAAACCCAACTCAGAGATTTATAAAATAATGTAATATGGTAATGAATCTAATGATGAATCGAGATTCCGGCGAGCAACGTTCATGGTATGTCAGACCAAGACAGGCGTTCGATGCGTTTATCTACCGTATTTATAGTATAATCAATAGAACATTTGCTAATAATTGATTCGTATAGGGGACGTGCGGTATGTCATATTGGCCTTAGGAGCCTTACATACGCGCGTATTTATTCTATTTATTCCAACAGCGAATCTCGGCGTGAACTTTCAGCAAAGTAGTCACTGGCAGGTGAGTGACCTCTCAATTTACACTTATGCCTAACTTTCACAACATTATGGAGATTGGCAGTCCCTGGAATACGTTGATGGTATCGACACCTGGTTTGTCCAGTCTATGACTTTGCGGGGAGCAGATATTCGACCGATTCTCACCGCGGCTTCTATCGCCCTTCATCCACCCATCAGCCGCCCCGTGACTATCCCCTATAACTTATCGACGACGGTCCGGCATTTAGTCGCATCTTTTATCCACGTTTGAGTCGACCAATCCCCACTATCATAGTATTATTAGGTCAGGAATATTGCCGAGCTGGATGTCTATCTATCAAAGACACCCTGCTCTCCGTTTGTTTCTAGTGACCTGTGCTACCGACATGTCTCATTTAGTGCGTTTGGATTCTGCGCTGACCTTGACCGTGGGGGCCGTGGTGGTCTCCGTTCTTATTTTGCTCAATCGGCGGCGACGAAGAACCCATGGCTTGCGACTTCCGCCTGGACCTCTGCCTCTCCCTGTCGTTGGGAATTGGCTCAGTATTGATCCCAAGAATCCCTGGATTACATATACGGACTGGAGGGCTCGCTATGGTGCGTGCTACCTCTTATCGTCAAGCATAACCTGAACCTCAAATTGCCGCGAAAGGTGACATTTTCATGATACGTGTATTGAAGCAGGACATCATTGTGATCAGTTCAGAGCAAATTGCCAGGGACCTTCTCGAACGCCGGTCTCGTATTTATTCGGACAGACCTTACCTTGCCACAAGAGTTCCGTACGTTATCATTTTTCGTCACAATCTTTTTGTTCTGAACCAACATTCTCTCTGATAGGTATGGCTGGTCATTCAACTTTTCTTTCAGCCCTTACGGCGATCGATGGCGCACTCAGCGGAGGATGTTTCATCAAGCATTCAGGGCTGAAGCATCTCTGAGTTTCCATCCTATTCAGCTGAAAAAGGCTCGGCAGCTCATCTTGGATATGCTCGGTTCGCCTCATAACTATCACGAGCACATTCAAAAGTAAGTGTTTCTCCGTTAACGTGTACTTTTTTCAACAGAAGAAATCCATCTAGGTTTGCTGCCGCTGTGATCATGTCAATCGTGTACGACTATGATGTTGGCGATCATGACTATTTTGTAGAGTTACTTGAACGGGGGATGGTCCCATCCCTGGAAGGCATGACGATAGAGGGGTCTTCCATCATCGAGGCTTTCCCTTTCGGCAAGTTCCCTTCTGTTATCCCAATGCTATCTCCACGAAACTGATACACATCTTAGTCCTCAGCATACCAGAATGGTTTCCAGGTGGCGTCTTCAGACGAAAGGCAATGTTTTGCAATCGGTGGGCGATGCAACTGATAGAAGAACCCTTTGAACATGCTAGAAAACGCGAGGTAAATTCACGTGTTCATATCCACGCTCATAACCGAGTCCTTATATTCAGGCCATGGGTAGCGATGCGCCAGCGATGGCATTGCACTTTTTGAAAAGCACAAAGATCGCGGATGATTCATCGCAGCTGCAGATACTGAAAGACACATGTGCGACTGCTTTCGAAGGTAAGTTGGACAGTGAGGCCAAGTCCCTGTTTAACGATTGGCTTTAATTCGAACTATTCGACAGCCGGTACGGACACTGTGAGTTTGTTCATGTACTTCTGGATGTGATCCAAACGCACTTTTCATAGACCGCTTCAACGTTGATGTATTTTATGCTCGTCATGGTGCAAAATCCGAGAGTGCAAGAGTTGGCGCATGCGGAGATTGACACCGTTATCGGTCCGGATCGACTTCCAACCATCGACGACAGGCCGCACCTTCCATATGTCGAGGCCATTTTGGTGGAGATTCTGAGGATGTATACCGTGGTACCTCTCGGTAAATGTTTTGATCATATCGCCGGTACCGACTCTTACGGTTCACTTCAGGGGTACCCCATGCTGCTACAGCTGATGATACTTACGGAGAGTTCGTTATCCCAAAAGGTGATAGTACCCTGACATTCTCGCATTTATCCACTCACGCAGAGATGCATATGATAGGATTCACTGTGGTGGCAAACGTGTGGTCAGTGTGATAACCGTCTGGATCCGGCGGCTCATGAACTTTTATGATGGATAGGGCCATGTGTCGTGATGAGGTCACTTACCCGGAACCCGATGTCTTTAAACCAGAACGGTTTCTCGTTGACGGGAAGCTCAAGGAAGGCGCGAAGTTCATTGATAGCGTCGCGTTCGGCTTTGGGAGGTAAGTGATATAACACTGCTTTCTGCAGATCTATTACTTACTCTGCTTGCCAGGCGCACATGTCCGGGCCGTTATGTTGCTGACGCGTCAATCTGGACAGCGTTGGTCTCTATGTTATGGGCCTTCAGGATAACCAAAGCATTGGATGTTCATGGCGAGGAAATCGATTTCGAACCGACGTTCAGATACGGTGTAGCGACGTGCGTGTCATCGAAATGACCCATATTACTGATCTGACATGATCCGGCAGCGCTCCTCACCCATTCCCTTGTTCTATCACACTGCGACGGGAAAATCAGGCGATTCGCGCACTCTCGGCACTGGATGTCTGAATGCCAAATTCATTGTCATATGTCTTAAATCGAACTGATCGTCGGTCACTTCTCATTCACAAGCGTATGCTGCAGTAATCGGATTAGTTCGCATGGATTGGCATAGTTATCATTGCGAGTGTTCAAGGTTCAATGGCGAAATTGAAGAATCTAACCAGATGCTCGTGCTCGAGGATCAGATTGTCAGGACGTTTATCCGCATACAGGCTAACAAAACAGTCAAAGTTGAATCAGTTGTATCATAAGCTCGTCGTCAGCAATGTTCTCCATGTAATTCTTTCCCTCCGCAGAATTCGAGTTCTGATACGAAATATGGAAAATGTTTGCATTGGTCTTGATCGCGAGTTCCGGTCGAGATCGAGTTCACTGATAAACTGATCTATTTCCACTCGGGTAGTCCAAGAGCCCACGACCGGACCTCTGCTGCTCCGGGTCGGACGACGCTACCGCTTTCCCCACATTCGTCACAAATTGATAGGGGTTTTCACGTTCACGAAGGTTTTGTGACGTCCGGCTCACCTGAAGACTGGTTCACTGGCGGTCAGCGACTTGGATGCCCATCGTACTTATGCCGTCGAAATCCCTCAAGCCCCACTACGACAGATGCATTATACTCCTGGGCTTGCTGGTTTATCATGCGATCATCCGCTGATCGTCGCGAACACCTTTCCCGTAGTCCGTCTATCGACGTTGACACCTGAGACAAGGATGCCGAGATTGTGCCGGACTTTGACGCTGCCATGACTTATCATCTCATTCGTCATCCAGGAAGGACGAGTCACTGACTGAAGTAGACAAAATGTCGCAAACCGCCACGTGCCTTGCAAATGGAAACGGTGTGTATGGGCCAAACAGTGACTACGAATATTGCAAAGGACGGCGAAGGCGCTGGATGCAAAGCGATGATCGAACATCCAAATTGAACATGCGTCGTTGGTGAGCATCGGCTCCGAAGCGCTTGTAGCGACTTATTGATGACAACGCAAAGTTGCTTGGCCGGCACGGGTTCATAGGACAAAGAAGGATCGTAAAAAGAGTCGTCGGAAAGGACATTAGCGACAAATAAGACACGTCCGTCAGGCAAAGATCTATATCAAACGGTGACACATCTATTTTTCTTCTTGATTACGTAATGCTTGCGAGCAGCGTCAATGGCCTGTCAGCCACACGCCGTCAGATTCGGGACATCGATCGTAGCACAGTCGAACTCACAAACAGGGACGTACCTCGTCAAAGACGTTCTTCAAGCCCTTCTGTGTCAGAGCTGAGCACTCTACATACTTGACTGCCCCGAGTTCCCCCGCGAGGCGCTCCCCCAGCTCACTCGTTATTGGTCGCTGCTTCTGTCTAGCGAGTTTCTCCATGACTTGACTGTCGTCCCGCAAATCAATTTGCGTGCCGACGATGAGGCATGGCACACCCGGACAATGGTGGTGTACCTCGGGGAACCATTTCTCCTTGACGTTTTCAAACGACG
>JBBPLQ010001077.1:0-10769 GCA_038089855.1 Royoungia palumana | reverse complement strand
ACATGAGTGATTTAAAATGGTTATATCTCCCCCATTTTTAGACCATATCACATGACCCAGGGACCGATTTGTAGCTATGAGTTTGTACATTGTTTGTTCCCACTACCACTAAGCGAGATTCCCACGGATGATTGCAGTGCGCTTCGCGCACTGCATTAGGGTTAGTTATTGGAACAGTTTTGTTGCCCACTGTATGAAAGCATTGTGAGACTGATTACAGGTTGAAGCACAGACGAGCGTACGAGTCACATGGTTATTCTGCTGTATGGCTGTAACAGTTGATTGTAGAGCAGAAGACATGGTTCTGATGGCTTCGAACTGAAATGAGAGTCCAACGAGCGACAGTTAAGAAGTTGAAACGAGCGGTTGTTCCGCTCATACTAACGCGTTTATAAAGCCGCAATGTTCATTTTGTGGTGCGGTGATTCGGACATCACAATGGTGATCATTTTGGTGCTAATGCAGCCTGACGTTAGCTTGAGGCATTTGATCGCATACTTCCAAATTGGCCACCAAGTCAACGTGAATGATCAAATGGCCCTGCATAAAAAGGAGTGGACTCAATTGTTCAACGTCATCGTCAGGGCTGGATGGCGTACTGTCCTTGCGTTGGTTCCTTCTGGCTTGTTTGGTTGTTCTTGATACCCACCATGTCCTGCAACCAGTTGTGTCGGTAAAATTCCACGCTAGAAACAGCTTTCTTTCAGAGATCTGCTAGAATTCAGTAATACAAACTGGACCATTCTTTTTTCAGCAGAATGCTGTTCGTTAATTTAAATTTTCACCGTTTCATGTGTCATGTCTGCTTGGTGCGACGATCAATTCAGTTTATTGTTTATTTCACTCAACTTGATCACATGGGAAAATTAGTAATAAAAACACGTCTTACCTTGTATCCATCATACTGCCTCAATGCTGCATCGGAATTCAACAAAAAGCATACCGCTCAACTCCTAGAAGCCCCGGGAATCCATTCCGAGCCATCCGGTTGTAAAAAACAATGATTTTTCTTTTTCGGAATTTTGGGGTCTTTGGAATTCTCGGTGGAGTATATTTTTGTTCCTAGTGTCGAATATCAAGTGGTATTTCATATTTAGATTCCTATCCTGATACCACTGATATGATTTGAATTCACTTTTCATATTGACTATCCTTCTTTCGTTAGGTGTGACTAGCTTTTTTTATTAGGCGTGACTCACCAGTGAGTCACACACACAAGTCATGCATAGTAGTTACTAGTGAGTCACGCATAGTCAATTAGCGTGACTCATCATCTGATTCATATCAGACATTTAGTCATTACATCTGACACATAGTGCGATGCTATTGCATCCCCTTTTTCCTTCTTAGGTAGAAAGATAGGACTGAGCACAGACCAGTCCAAATACATACATACATAGCTGTATAGTATATAAAGGAGAGCTCCTTCATACTCGCTCTCTAGTTAGAAATCTATTCTCTACTCTGCTCAATCACTCTTGCTATACTCGACAAAGTCTCCTCAAGTAAGTCTCTACTTGATCATACCTGTGCATACTTCTCCAAGAGAGGAAGTATCCTACGTTCTGACGTAGAGAAAGAGAACTATCCAGTTCTTTAGGTTATGAGCCCCGCTTAAACAAGCAGTTGGCAATTTTTCTACATATACCTTATCCCATTGCCACCTACCTTGGTTTAGCCATGGAGACTTTTGAAGCCATGTGTTTCATCCAAGTAATGTTTTGTTTGATCGAATCCTTTCAGATCGTTCTTACAACTCATCCAACTTATCAACGAGCATCAGTCACGATATACTGTGATGAGGATGCAATAGTTTCATACTTTGCATATTCCATGGAGCCCAACCTTTGTCATTTTTCACTCGATTATCGCATTTCTATTGCTAATCGACTTTATCATTGCTACATAGGCTTTGACAACCTTTATCTACCAAATATGGTTAGTCAGCCTCCGACAAGTACCCCTTCAGTGAGATCCCCATTCCCTTCGACTTCTATCACTCAAGAGCCTACTGTCTCGACAAGCGCTGCACCAGAACCTGTTGTTCTGAGATCCCCCCCACTTCAGCACTCTATACAGCCGACTCTACCTGCAGCTTTCAACCCTACGAGATCTAGACGACAAAACAGCCAATCCAGACAATCCTCTCCAGGAATATTCCTGAGTAACATCAAATGCGCCTGCCTTACCTCAGAATCTGCACCAGTCGAAACAGCAGAACTACTGAGAGATACTTCCATACCTTGTGGCATAAGAGAGTGCTATCGATGCACACTCAATTTGATACACCCTATCCACAGACCTTGTCCATTCTGCGACAATCATCTGTCTTTAGAGGAAATCTGTTTTGGACTCCATCTGTCATCAACACACATCCACCATCGTATAGTATGATCAGAAGCAGGCTTCCACCATAATTGGAATAACTTCGTCGATATACCCACAAATTGGAGTACCCTTGGCTGACCGATTCATCATTGTGACCAAGAGAACTGTTATGACTTCTTTTTCCTGTTTTACCATGTGTACAAGACAAGTTTTGGCCACCGTTCTCTCTTTGCCCAAAGACGATCAATTTCTGTTTGTCCTTAAAATTTTCACTTCCGAGGATTTCCGTTTTAGGAAACCCAACATCGGAACACCTGGTCCCGGATCCGCAGTATACCTACTGTGCCGCAGCAGAAGATCCTGGTCGTCTATGGTCTTCCTCCCTCCTCCCTGTTACCTTTCTTATATCATGGTGTTCCCTTCCCCCTCCTCCATTATTCTTAGGAACCCCGTTCCGTTCCTTTTGGGATCGTCTCATCCCCCTTTCGTCCTCCTTCATTCTCAAAACCCCAGAGGGTATCCTGTTCCACTGATCTGACTCAGCCCTTCTCGTACCATATATAAGCTGTAGGGTACATGCCTGTATTCCCCAGCTTAGTTCTACTCAATTTACTGTGCTCAACCACTGTCACCCTCTGAACTCTCCCTCCCCATTGGAGAGCTTCCCCTTGAACCCTTCGAACCCCCTACAACGTGCTAGGGATCCCTTGAATCCTTGAAACCCCTTTAGCTAGGGTATTCGTCCTTGGAACCATCGACTCCTGCCACCCAGCAAGAGCCCCTATTTTCGGAACCCCTATCTTAGAACGTCGGAACCCCTGAGCCACTGAGTTAACGCCAGTCCCTACCCGGGGTTGTTGTAACAAGAACCTACTTGCATATCTTCGTATAAATCAACTCTGATCTAACCAACAAATCAACAATAATTCATCACCTGCTCCACCATACAATGAGCGCTTACCCTATGATTCCTGAATTCTATTAGAGGCTCGAAGAAATACAGGCCTCACAAATATCAGAAGTGAATCATCTAGAGATAATGACAGACCTTCATTCTCTGACTCATCCCCATGACTGATTCGAACATGCTCACATATGGGAAGGAGAAACTGAAATAATACCAGTAGAAACGACGCCAGAACAATGAGCAATCTCATTGAAGCTCCTTATGGACTCTCAGAGTCTACAGCATTGCAACTACCTCGAGAAAACAGTCCACCTGACGAGGCTGGATCCTGAGAGGCCAGCAATCTTCCGGACCTTGAAACTGATGCCTCCTCCTAGAGAATGGCACTTTTTTAGATTCCATGGCAGAAAAGTATATTTTTATAGAGCTGGCAACGTTCCATTGTATCCCATTGGATATATACCATTGAGTCGCATCTCGATTCCTGTATGTCTAACAACTGCAAAGACCAACACCCCAATGGGATCATTGTTAGCCACTGAGTTCATGTTCAAAGACGAACCTCTTAGCTCTGTATACGAAGGGATGGGCTGGGCCTTTCCTTTGCCATCTTACGATGAGACCCTACAATGCTACTGCCATGACACTGGTTTCGAAGTCCTTAGAAGAGACCATTTCCCTCCTCTTGATGAGAAAGACGACATCAACACTCTGCTTCTCGACTCAGTTTGTAACAACAACATCCTTTTCAGTACTTATCCTTCCTACTATGCGATGCTCGGTTATGAACCTCCCGCACCATTTCAACAATGGTATCATTCACAGATCAATAGCCTTCTCAGACAAGAATGGAAAGATGATCCCCTGAACTCGAAACATGTTGAAGTTCAGAGATATATGAAGGAAGGAAAGACGTATGTGGAAGCATGTCGTCTAACCTATCCTCCTCCTAAAAGGAGAGCTGTGGAGGTATCAGAGAAAAGAACTAAGATGATCCTGTCTAAAAAGCATAGGATGTAAAACAGATCTTGTAAATTACCAACGGGAATGGAGGCTTTTGATTGAAGGGGGTCTTTTCTCCATCAATTCCTCATTACTAAATAACAATTACAGCCATGACTCAACAACCATCCCAGCACACTCTCCAATTCCCCAAAGCTGACTCTTACAAGATTGAATCTTATCAAATGAAAGACTTCGTTCTCCTTACCGGGAAAGAAAACTATGCTGAATGGTCAATGAGGATAGAACACCTCCTCTTTATGGTTAATCAAGTGGACTGGTTGAAATTGGCACACTACTCCCTCATAGATACCAACCATGCTGAACTACAAGAATGGAAGGACACAGATAATAAAGTCCTTGCCATCATTTGTTCAACCTCTCATTATTCCTTAGCGAAAGAAGCTCCCAAGACTTGGGAAGAAGATGAGATTCGAGCCACTACTGAAACAAGCCTAAAAAGGAAGAGACTTGTGTAGTGGAAATGTGGATAAGAGTTTAGATGTTGTCCCAACTGGTTTGTCAGCGAAAGACCAGAAGAACTTTACTGGAGTTCTTTGGTGTTGGTTGCATGGTTTATATACTACTACATGTGTTTGTATCTATTTGTAAAGTTCCGGAATGTTCTATCTAATGAAGGAATGTGATTGGCTAATGAAAGTGGTATGATGCACAGCATCAGTAAGCGATGATGTCATAGAGATAAGAGAGAAAAAGGCCTTTGGTTGGAAGGTTATGGAACACAAGGTTACCATGCACCTGTGGCAGCATCATGTCAACCTTATGTGTGAAATGAGGACACTTGGCTATGCAAGTGTGGCAGCCAATGGAAGAGAGTTCCGAGCATAGGTTTGGACATGAGGCAAAGGTCTAGCCTTTGGGGAATGGAATGAGTGAGGCATGAAGTGGAACGGTGTATGATGTATGGGTGACATGTAACTTTGGGAATGGAATGTCACGTGATTTCAAGTCATGTGATGCAGGAAATGGAATAGACATAGGGGTCGAAGATAGGGGCTTTGAAGCATTTGTAACACTACCCCCCTGCTGATGGTCAGATTCTAGATGACCAGGATCAGTATGACTTTGGAGCTGAATGCTCGTATCTTCGATGTCTGTAAGAGGAAGGGGCATAGGATTGAACATAGAGTTAAAGTTTTCATAGGAGATGCGTAATTTTCTAGGGGCGGAGGGGTGGGTTTCGTGGAAAAGTTTAACCACGTCCGAATAATTTGTCATGTTTTTGGCTGGTTCCCATGTGCGCTCCATTTCATCATATCCTTTCCAGTGGACAAGGTATTTGATACCCCGTCCTTTGTATCTAGAGTCGACGATGTAGTCGACCTCATATTCAACATCTCTGTTTTCAGTCACCAGGACTGGTCTGGGTTTGTAAGGTTGTTGGCCATCAAGGCATTCGTGATAGGGTTTAACCCATGAGATGTTGACAACTGGGTGGATTTTGATGAAGTGTGGGAGTTTTAATTCCACTGCATTTGGTCCCTTCATAGATATGATTTCATAAGGACCGATCCATTTGTCTGTTAATTTCCAGGATCTGTTAGCGATATTGAGGTTGTCTGTAGCTAGCCAGACTTTATTGCCAGATTTGTAATCCGGTGGGGTGGATCGGTGTTTGTCAGCCTGTGACTTCATACGTTCTTGTGCCATAATAATGTTTTGTTTTGTTTTGTTTAATATGTCCTGCATATCTTTTATGAATTCCTCGGCTGCAGGTGTCCGTGTAGCGTGTGGCTCAATGCCCATGCGAGGTAAATAAGAGTGTGTAATGGCGAAGGGAGCATGCTTGGTGCTTGAATTCCTTTTTGAGTTGTAACTAAACTGTGCGATGGGAAGCCATTCGCTCCAATTGTTTTGGTTTTCTGCACAGAAAAGTTGAAGGAGTTGTTGGACTTCGCGATTCATACGTTCCGTTTGTCCATCTGTTTGGGGATGGGGAGTGCTACTCAGTTTAGGAACTATTCCTAGGTTATTGCATATGTCTTTCATAAGTTGTGAAGCAAATTGAGGTCCTTGGTCCGATACAATCGTTTTTGGGAGACCGTGGTGCTTCTATATGTGTTGGAGATATAATTTAGCTAGATTAAGAGAGGAACATGTTTTTGTTGTGGGAATGAATTCAACTTCTTTTGAGAAGCGATCCACAACCGTAAGAATGGAGTCATAGTTTTGTAAAAGGGGAAGATCCATGATGAAGTCTGTGGAGATGTCTTCCCATGGCGCATTGGGGACTTCTAAGGGTTGTAGTTTACCTGCTGGGGGTTGGTTTCCCATTTTGAAGCGTGCACATCTTTCACATTTGGAAACATAGTTTTTCGTAGGTTTTGCCATTTCTGGCCATATATAGTGACGTGAAAGAAGTTCCAATGTCTTTTCATATCTGGGGTGTCCTGCCACCAGTGTGTCATGATGCATTTGAAGAACCTCTATCCTCAGAGCTTCTGGGACATAGATTCAATTTTCTTTTTGTAAGATGTTTTTGTTATTTATTTCTTTTAATTCATAACTGCGCTTGAAGAGTGAGTCAAGACCTGAGCGTGGGATTTTAATTTGCTCATGTTGGAGTTTATTGAAGAAGAGGTCCCCGTGATCCTTTATTGTAACCTCAATTGGGCGGATCTGTGATTCGGGTATAACCGTAACTGCTTTGTTATCTTCTTCGATTCCCACAGCGTGGTCTTCTCTTCGTGATAACACATCTGCTTTTCCCATAGTAGCACCAGCCTTGTAGTGCCATGTCATATTGAATCTAGATAGGTATTGCGCCCAGTGTGCTTGTCTTCTAGACAAGTCTTGGCGTGTCATGAACCATTTAAAGTTTTCATGGTCGTTCCATATTTCGAAGGGTTGTGACAGCCCTTCTAGGTAATGTCTCCATATTTCCAAAGATCGGATCACCGATAATATTTCTTTGTCGGCGATAGGGTAGTCCCATTCTTCGGGTGACATACTGTGGGAGTTGTAGGCGACAGGGTGCCATTTATCCCCTTTTTGTATAGATAACACTGCTCCAGTGGCATAGTCCGAGACATCCGATTCCAGGCTGTATTTCCCGGACGGATCTGGATATGTGAGGATGGGGGCAGTGGTGAATGCTTCTTTTAATTTATTCATAGCAGTTTGTTCTTTTTCTGTCCAAGTCCATTGGACATCCTTTTTCGTAAGATCATGTAATGGTCTAGCCATTTGGGCATAGTCTTTGATGAAGTGATGGTAGAAGTTCGTCAGTCCGAGGAATGAGCGGATGTGTTTGACCTTCATGGGTACAGGCCATTCTTTGATGGCTTTGGTCTTTTCTTCGTCCATGGAGATTCCATTAACTCCAACGATCATTCCAAGGAAATCTACCTCTTTGCATGAAAATGTGCATTTTTCTGGTTTTATAAATAGGTCATTTTCTTTTAATCTCCGGAGTACTTCCAGAATGACTTTGTCATGTTCTTCTTGGTTATCTGTGGCTGTGAAGATCATGGGATCGTTGATATAGACGACCACGACTCCATCCATGTCTGAGAAGATGTCGTTCATTATTTGTTGGAAAGTAGCAGGAGAGTTGCATAAACCAAAGTACATAACGAGGGGTTCGTATGATCCGCGGAAGTACACGAATGCTGCTTTCCATTCGTCGCCTTCCTTGATACGGACATTGTTGTATCCCCATCTTAAGTCCATTTTTGTGAAGAGTTTCGCATGTTTCAGCTTGTCAACAAGCTGGGAAATGAGGGGAAGTGGATAATTATTTTTGACCGTGTGTTCGTTGATGTAACGGTAGTCCTGTACCATCTGCTTTCGTCCATCCTTTTTGGGAACGAAGAACACCGGTGACGTTTGCTCTGATTTGGAAGGACGGATATATCCTTTTGCCATTTGGTCATCGATAAAGTCCGAGACCTCCTTTTGTTTGTCTGGGGAAAGTGGAATGACACGACCCTTCTTTGGTTTAAATGTGTCCTTGAGTTCTATCCCGTGGTCCCAGGGTTTACGGAGTGGCATTCTTTCCAATTCCTTCTTTGAGAATACGTCAAAGAACTCGTGATATTGTTTGGGCACGAGTTCTTCTGGGGTTTTTTCTATTTTTGGGGTTTTTTGTTTTTCTTCTTTTTGTTGTTTATGGAATTGGTAATCATAGACGTCTTCAACTTCTTCACACGTAACTTGCTGTGAGAAGGAGGATGTATTGCATGGGAGAGGGCATCGTGTCAGGTTTACTTTTCTCAATTTCCAATCTATCTCCGGATTGTGCTTCTTCAGCCATGTATATCCGAGGACTAGGTCATGGGTTCCTATGTTTGTAATTTCTGCTCTGACTTTCTCGACATGCCCTAGATAATCTAGAGAGATTTCTGCATAGTGTATGATTTCTCCAGCTGAATTTGGGCTTCCATTGGCGTTAAAGACCTTGACAGGGAAGAGCATTTCCTTCTTCGGGATTTTATTTTTGTCTACAAAGGATTTGTTTAGGAAGGTTATGTTTGCTCTGCTGTCTAGGAGGGCTCTAGCCTTAAATGGAAAGGGGGAGTTATCTATAGATATTTCGATAGGAAGCGTGATTTCCTTATCGATCTTGAAAGACCTAATGAATTTTTGTGAGTATTTTCTAGGAGAATCAAACACTAGTTTCTTGTCCCAGCTGCACTCCGCTGGAGATGCTCCCGATGTTTGTAAGTCCGAAATCATAGGAGATGAAGAAGGAGAATACTCGGGAAGCGCATACAGAGTGGTATTGTAATCGTCTAATGGTTCAATGTCCAAGGGAGAGAAGAAAGACTGACCTTGTGACACCGGCCTTCCCTTTCTGGCGGCGCCACTTAGGCTTTTCCCGCTCCATATTTCTTTTTGTAATGGGCATCGATCTGATCGATCGAGAGGCCCCTTAATTCTGCATAGGGATCCACTGCTTCGACCTTCGTTGTGGGGGCAGTGGGTATTTCTGTGACCATTTCTCTGGCCTTTCCTTTGTTGTTCTGGCAGTTACGCCAGCGTTGTCTGTTTACCCATTTGCAAATGGGGCATTGGTTTTTCTTAGGAGCACGGCATTCTTTTACTCTGTGTCCTTCTTTTCCGCAGTTTGCGCATTTAAAGGGCTTCCTGCCTAGTTTGGTTTGTGTGGCGTTTACATACCACCCGTTTTCATCTTGAGTGATAACGTCTACGTCCATTGCGTTTGGGTCCTTCCTTGCTTGGGTGGTCCCTCTTAGGAAGTTACGACTTTCTTGGGCATTCCCAATTTTCCTTATCTCGTCCAGCCAGTCTGTGACTGAGACGAGCGAGTCTCGTTTTCTGGATTGGAATATTTTTTCGATGATAAACCTTCCTGTATTCTTTTCCAGGAGGCATTTCCCATGAGATTTGCTGATCTCTGATTGTAGGTATAGCGAATGCCATTTCGCTAGGAATTGATCTGTTTTCGTTGTCCCCTGGTAGAGTTTCTCTATTTGGGCAATTGCCCAATCTCCTTGGATCTGGGGTCGGAAGAACGTTTCAATGCTTTTGCTTACTTCTTCCCAGGTGTAGACAAACGGTTTGTCAATTACTTGTTTTATTTTTGTCTGGGCGAAGTATCTGTTACAAACGCGTCAATTAACCCCTATGTTTTCAACCTTGAGCAACACTTCGCTCAAACACATGTCTTCAATCTAGACCATCATACCTCATGATGCGCCTCATGCAAAACCTATGCTCGGATCATAATCCTATTGGCTGCCACACTTGCATAGCCAAGCACAGCCTCATAGAACATTCCATGACATTCTATCCAATAGCATTTCTCTCTCTTATCTATGACATCATGTGCTTACCGATGCTGTGCATTGTACCACTTTCGTTTGACCAATCACATACGTTCTCCTATGGAACTCTCTAGAATATGCCAAATAGACACAAACATCATGTACTAGTATATAAACCCAATGCCAACACCAGAGAACTTCAGTAAAGTTCTTCTGTCTTTCCTCTTCATTGACTCGAGAACTCAACAACACTTCCTCCTTTCGCTCAACAGCTCTTGTCTTTGAGAGTTGTTTCAGTATCCAGCCTTTTCTCCTTTAAGGCGGGATAGCACAGCGAAGCTGGCATCGCTGGTGTGTTTGGAGATCCCGTTTACTTGGAGCCATGCCTGCATTTTGGCCCACCATTCATTAAACTTTGGGATGCTCCTGTTGTACTCTCCTGGGCCTGCGAAGAGTTTGTATTTCTTTCCTGTGGAGGTTGGTTTTGGTTCGTCTGTTGACATAGAACCTCCTCCTGACTCAATTTGTGCTTGCAACTTTTGTACTTGTTGTTGCAGCTAGGCAACTGCATGGGTATACCCATGGGTATCTGAGCCTCAACCCACACCCATACCCACCAATATACCCATACCCACATCATGGGTATGAGTATATTATGTGGGTCAGTGAGGGTATGTCATGGGTGTGGGTGATACCCATGGGTATCACAATGAAAAAAGAGAATATATAGTAGATGATCATGATGACAACAAAGGAAAAACATAAAAGGCAATCAAAGAGAA
>JBBPLQ010001075.1:0-10806 GCA_038089855.1 Royoungia palumana | reverse complement strand
GGGATGGGGAATGTACATGCAGGGTCAGAGGTAACTGGGGACGGAGGCTTTACATGACAAGAATGAAATGGAATGTAAACTATAATGAAGACATGGAGGATGGAGTGATGGAATGAGATGGAGGGGTGGAGATACTGTGGACAAGGTGTTGAAGTGTGCGAAGGCACCAGAGTTTAGTGTTTTAAAGTCCAGTTGCGAACTGGTCACACAACTGGCAACTGGACTGGACCGCAACTGGTGGCAACTGGACTGCAGTTGCTGGTTGCCACCATTTGAAATAAAAAGACTGTAGTCCTGGACCGGTCTGCAACTGGTCACAACCATGTACAGCCACACTACCATATTAGGAAGGGTCCCCCTATTTTTTGGGGGGGAATTTTAATGATTTATTTGGATTTTATATGACCAAAATAGTGAATATACCCCCCAATACTTGACATGCAGAATGGAAATGGACATATCTTGTGCTCCTGTGGTCTGATTTGTACCAATATTTGGTCAGCAGCTAGCTACAAGTCTCTACTACCATTATTCATTTCCCTATGACTAAGCTTGGGAACCAGTTGCAGACCAGTCATTTAAGAAACCAGTTGCAACCAGTTTTTTTGGTCCAATTGCCAGTTGTGACTAATATTTCCTTTTTAGGACCAGTCTTGGTCTGGTTGCCTTATTTGGAGCATGGAAAACTGGACCAGACCGGACTTTTAAACACTACCAGAGTTGTATTTTGGAGGTATGGAGTTGCTTGGAGGAATGGCATGTGACAGTATCCCCCTCTCAGGCCTGAGCTCACAAAGGCCACAGGCTCAAAGTGAGGATCAAAGCAGAGTGGTTGGAGATCACGTGACTTGGAGTTTGAAATTCTGGATGCACCTATAAAACTGCAGGGCCATGCTCCTTTGCTTCTTGACTTTTGATTCCCATCATGTCTGACTATACTGACATCATGGAGTGGGATGATGCACACCTTATTGAGTGCAATGAAGATGACAATGCTCTGTTCCAGGTGAAGGTGGTGGAGCAGAGAAGATGAGCAAAGGCATGCAAAGAAAAGGAGTGCAGGCAGGTAGAGCAGGAGGAGGAGAGGTGCATGGCAGAGGAGCAGAGGAGGGTGGAGGAGGCTGAGGTGAGGCTGAGGGAGGCTGAGGAGTATGAGAGGGTGATGGTGCAGGTGAGTGCCCATCAGATAATGCAATGGAAGGGACTGATTGGAGTTAGGCAGAGGAGGTCCATGCCCAACAGACGGTGGGCAGGAACAAGGGGAAGGGCACAGCATGCCTGTGATGTGCCAACAAGAGGCTGGAGTGCATGCCTGGACCTGGTTGGTCCAAGTCCTGCATGGAGTGCAAGGACTTGAAGCAGAAGTGTGAGAGGCCAGGGGTCCAGAGTGGTCTCAAATGGAGGCAGAGAAGGACAGAGGTGGAAATGGGGGAGGAAGACGAGACAGAGAGGCCTAAGAAGAAAAAGGCCAGGTTGGAGGGGTGGTTGGAGGGGTCTGGGGAACACAGAAGGTTGGAGGGTGCAGAGGCATTGGAGGTTGTCAAGGCGCTGATGGAGGTAGCAGCAGCAGTAAAGGAGCTGGCAACAATGGTGTGCAACAACATCAGACATGTTGTGCAGATGACAATGGTTGTCCAGCAGCTTGTTGAGCTGTAGGCATTGGGGGCATACAGAGGGGAGGAGTTGGAGTTGGAGTCAGAAATGGGGTTGGAGGTAGAGCAGGATGTAGCAGGGGAACTGGAGGGGTTGGAAGAGGAGTGAAGGGAATTGGAGGGTTGGAATAACATGGAGACGGAGTAGAATAGAAGGAGGTCCCATATCTAACAAGAACAAGAATCAGAGATCATAAGAAAAGGATGTTGGAGTGCTTGGAGTGACGAAAAGGTCATCAGAGTGAATCGGAGAAGTGGAGGGTTAGGGCATCGGAGTAACAGAGGAAGGAAGTGGACACAATGGATTAAAGGCAGTTCAGTCTGAGGGTAATTCCAAGGACTTTGGAGAGCTCAGAGGTGTTGGCAAGGCTGTAGAATGGGACAGACAAAGGTACTGCTCATACCCACAGCTCAATGGAGCGTTATCAGGGGAGTCAGTGGTATCCAGAGACCAGGGACAGGAGCTTCCAACGAGGTTGACAGAAATTGTCATGAAGTGATCATTGGTCAGAGATGTCAGAGTGAAGGAGTTCAGGGAGAAGCACAAGTTGAAGTGTTGGAGACATGCACAAGCAGGGGGTGCAAAACCCAAACAAGTGCAGAGGCAGAGAAACAGATTAAGCACCAGGAGCCCTAGGGCAATCCTGTGTGGTGTGGCCATCAAGACCACAGTAGAAACAGAGACAAAGTGAAACAACACTCAAAAGAATGATGTCATTTGCATAGAAGGATAGATATAGATAGTGAATATGATGCTGTTTTGAAGAGCGAAGGAGTTATTGACAACTGAAGTCTTTTGAATGGTAGAACTTCAAGTTCATAAAACTAAGGACTATCGAAGTACAGCTCAGGTATATATACTACTCTAAAGTGTTTGTATCTATTTGTGTCCTGGTCTGTGCACAACTAGTGTGCCAGACTTTATACTATAAAAGTAAGTAAGTAGAACGACCATGATTGGATAAAGAAAGTGGTGCCATGTAGGTTGTGTGAATGTCACAATCCATTCCATCAACCAACTCCTTAACTCTGATGTCCTACTCTGATGCTTACTCCGATGATTAGTCACACTCTGTCACACTCCGATGCCCATCACTCTGCTACTCTGTCACACCTGTCACACTCCGATGCTCTGATGCTCTGTCACTTTCCGTCACTCTGTCCTCCATGTCTTCATTATAGTTTACTCTACATTTCGTTCTCGTCATGTAAAACCTCCATCCCTAGTACCTCCGACCCTGCATGTACATTCTCCATCTCTGTTCTCCATTTTATGTACCTTGTCCATTCTCTGTTGACCCTTGTCCATTCTCTGCCTCCAACCCTTACTCTGACCCTTCCGGCTCCAACCCCGACCCTTCTGACCCCAGACCTATTTCACATAGTTACGACCTCCGACCTCCATATATAAGTCTGAGCTTTGTTGTAGATACATTAGCTTGAATATCAACTAAGACTTCCCTGGCACTCCTCTCTCGTCTTGCTCCACTTGGAGTTCACCCTTCAACCCACTCTGTCCTCTTCGTCCTCTGAAATCCAGGACCCCTGACAAGGACAGTAAGGGCACAGCGCTCCACTCCGAGTTGCTGAAGCCAAAGTCCCAAACCCCTCACACAATTTTGGAGTCAAATCCAGAGTTGACCGGAGTTGTTGTTGGAATTCTGACATGGTCTTAACAGTGAATGTAATAATATGATTGGGTAAAAGGAATTGTATGACATATGGGGCTGTGTATTTGTGGCAGTCAATAGGAATAGGTTTTGAGCATATGTAGGTTTGGCATGAGGTGTAGAGAGTCTAGAACAAGTCTAGGGAGAATATGGGAGGAATGACATAGCATTCTTGAGGTGTGAAGACTTGTTGATACATAAGATAAGATTGGGTTGGATGGCATAAAGACAGGGGTTGAGGATAGGAGTTTAGGAGTGTTTGTAACACTACCCCCCCACTGTTGGTCAGATTCCAGATGACTGTTAAGGCTATGTTGGAATTCTGGCAACAACTCTGGTCAACTCTGGATCTGACTCCAAAGTTGCACGAGGGGTTCAGGACTTTGGCTTCAGCAACTCAGAGCGGAGCACTGCGCCCTTACTGTCCTTGTCAGGGGTCCTGGATTTCAGAGGACGAAGAGGACAGAGTGGGTTGAAGGATGATGAAACAACCTCGAAAGTCGAGACTGTTGTAAAGTAGAAGTGGTGATGAAGGTTATTGTCTGACTTGTAAGAGGGAGAAGATCGAGAGAACTTTACTGAAGTTCCCCGATGTTGGATTCAGTATATATACTACATACATGTTGTTTGTATCTATTTGTTATATTCTAGAAAGTTCCATTATGTAAGCGTCTATGATTGGTTAAGGCATATGGTGTCATAAAGGCTGTGCGTAAGTATTTTATGATTGGTTGATAAGGATGATGTCATAGATAAGGGCTGTGCTTGGCTATGCAAGTGTGGCAGCCAATGGGGAATGATTCCGAGCATAGGTTTAGCATGAGGCATAAGGTTCTAGACCTTTGGGAATGGTATAAGGCATGAGTGTAGAGGTACGACGTATGAAGGTTGTTGAACATGGAGTTTTGGGAATGGGATGTCATGTGATTGTTTAGATAATGGGGGAAATATAGGGGTTATAGATAGGGGTTTGGGAGCGTCTGTAACAGATGAACTCCAAGTGGAGCAAGATGAGAGAGGAGTGCTAGGGAAGTCTTAGTTGATATTCAAGCTAATGTATCTACAACAAAGCTTGGACTTATATACAGAGGTCGGAGGACGTAACTATGTGAAATAGGTCTGGGGTCAGAAGGGTCGGGGTCGGAGTCGGAAGGGTCGGAGTAAGGGTTGGAGGCGGAGAATGGACAAGGGTCAATGGAGAATGGACAAGGTACATAAAATGGAGAATGGAGACAGAGAATGTACATGCAGGGTCGGAGGTAACTAGGGATAGAGGTTTTACATGACGAGATTGAAATATAGAATAAACTGTAATGGAGACACGGAGGACAGAGTGTTGGAATGAGACAGAGGAACGGAGATGCTGTGGGTGAGATTTGAAGTGCATGAAGGCACCGGAGTTGTGTTTTGGAGGTACGGAGTTGCATGAAGGAACGGCATGTGACAATGACCTTCAACAGTGTGCTCATGGAGCTGAACGCTCTGAGCTGAGACCTCTGTTGTATTTTCAGGCATAGGGTTGAATAGAGAGTTAAAGTTTTCATAATTGATCCAGAGTTTTCTTGTGGCAGAGAGATAGGGCTCATGGAAGAGTTTGACCACATCCAGTGCATTTTCCAAGTGTTTGCTTGGTTCCCAAGTACACTCTGTTTCATCATATCCTTTCCAGTAAACAAGGTATTGAAGGCCTCATCCTTTGAATTGAGAGTCAATGATGTAGTCAACTTCATATTCCACTTCATGGTTTTTGGTTACAAGAACCAGACCAGGTTATCTGCCAGTTGACTGTCGAGTCTTTTCTTATAGGGTTTGACCCATGAAATATTTATTACTGGATGGATTTTGATGTGCTGAGGAAGTTTAAGTTCAATGGCATTTGAACCTTTCATAGATATGATTTCATAAGGACCAATATATTTATCCATGAGTTTTCTAGACCGGTTGGCAATGTTTAGGTTGTCTGTAGCCAGCCAGACTTTGTCACCAATTTGATAATCCAGTGCATCTGAAACAACACTCAAAGTGAATGAAGTTTAGTGGAGTTGTTGTAAAAGAAAGCTTAGAAGGGGCTTTGAATGGGAGGAATCCAAGTTGATTAAACTAAAGAGTGTGTCTACCACAGGCAGGTTTATATACTATTCTATGTATGTTATGTAAGTGACTGTGATTGGTTGTAATGATAGTGGTATAATGTCTGGCATCTATTATATGATTGGTTGATAAGGAGTGACTCATAGATAAGGCACTGCCTTGAGAATGGAAGAGAAGCATTGAGCTTTTGTGGAATAGAATGTCATAGGATCATATCCGATTGGTTTGCTATTTATATGGCTGTGTTAATGTGGCAGCCAATAGGAATCGGATCCGAGCATAGGTTTGACATGAGGTATGAAGGTCTAGAATGTGTCTGAAGCGAATGTAGGAGGAATGATATAGCATTCTTGTAGCTCAAAGACTTGACCATAAGTTAGACTTGGGTTTATGGGCATGAAGACAGGGTTGTGAGATAGGGGTTTAAGAGCGTTCGTAACAACATCTGCACAGTGTTTGTTGGCCTGTATTTTCATATGTTCCCGTGCCTGCAGGATGTTTTCTTTTGTTTTTGTTAATATTTTTGCCATATCCTTAATGAATTCTTTGGCTGCTGGTGCTGTTGTTTGGCACTGTTCTATTCCCATATATGACATATATGAATGAGTTATTTTGAAAGGAGTGAACTTCGTTGTTGTATTCCTTTTTGAGTTGTACTTGAATTGAGCAATAGGTAGCCACTATGACCAATTATCTTGGTTTTCAGCACAAAAGAGATGGAAGAATTGTTGAAGTTCGTGATTCATATGTTCTGATTGACCATCTGTTTGAGGATGGTGGGCTGTGCTCAGCTTTGGAGTTATTCCTAGATTTTTACAAATATCTTTCATAAGAGAGGAAGCAAATTGTGGGCCACAGTCTGATATGATAGTGGTCAGTAAACTGTAGTGTTTCCATATGTGTGATAGATAAAGTTTGGAAAGTTCCATCAAGGAACATGTTTTTGTCGTGGGGATGAATTCTACTTCTTTGGAGAAGCGGTCCACCACTGTGGGAACTGAATCATATTTTTGTGAAAGGGAAAGGTCCATGACAAAGTCCACAGATATATGTTCCCATGGTACGTTAGGTACTTCTAAAGGTTGTAATTTCCCTGCCAGGGGTTGATTTCTGGTTTTGAAGTATACACATCTTTCACATCTAGAAACATAGGTTTTTACTTATTTTGCCATTTCTGGCCATATATAGGAGCATGTGATAAGCTCCAAGGTTTTGTCATAACCTGGATGTCCTGCTGCTGGGGTGTCATGATGCATAGTTATGACTTCTTGTCGTAATGATTCTGGGACATAGATTTTGTTTTCTTTTTGTAACATATTTTTATTATTTATCATTTTTAATGAATAACCACGCTTGAAGAGGGAGTCTAGACCCAAGCGGTGAATCTTGATTTGTTCGTGTTGGAGTTTTTCATACAATTGGTCTCCGAGATCCTTTATCTGTACCTCAATTGGGTGGATCTGTGTTTCTTGAATGACCATGACTCCTTTGTTATCATCTTCGATTCCTTGTGTGTGGTCTTCTCTCCTAGAGAGGGCACCGGCTTTTCCCATAGAAGCACCTAGTTTGTAATGCCAAGTGATATTAAATCTAGATAGATAAAGTGCTCAATGTGCTTGTCTGCATGTCAGGTCTTGTCTTGTCATGAACCATTTAAGGTTTTCATGATCATTCTATAATTCAATAGGATATTTTGTGCCTTCTAGATAGTGGTGCCATAATTCGAGGGAACAGATGACTGATAACATTTCTTTGTTGGCTATTGGGTAGTTCTGTTCCTCTGGTGTCATACTATGGGAGTTGTAGGTGACTGGCTGCCATTTATCCCCTTTTAGTATAGATAGGACTGTGCCTGTTGCGTAATCCAATGCTGTTAAGGCTATGTCGGAATTCCAGCGGCAACTCCAGTCAACTCCAGATCTGACTCTGGAGTTGTACAAGGGGTTCGGGACTTCAGCTTCAGCGACTCAGAGCAGAGTGCTGCACCCTTACTGTCCTTGTCAGGGGTCCCAGATTTCGGAGGACGAAGAGGATGGAGTGGGTTGAAGGGGTGAACTCAGAGTGGAATGAGATGAGAGAGGAGTGCTGGGGAAGTCTTAGTTGATATTCAAGCTAATGTATCTATGACAAAGCTCGGACTTATATATGGAGGTCGGAGGACATAACTAGAAGAAATAAGTCCAGGATCAGAAGGGTCGGAGTAAGGGGTTGGAGTCAGAAGGGCCAGAGTAAGGGTCGGAGGCAGAGAATGGACAAGGGTCAGTGGGGAATGTACAAGGTACATAAAGTAGAGAATGGATAATGAGATGGAGATGGAGAATGTATGTGCAGGGTCAGAGGTAACTAGGGACAGAGGTTTTACATGACAAGAATAAAATGGAGAGTAAACTATAATGAAGACATGGAGGACAGAGTGACGGAATGAGATGGAGGAATGGAGAGTAAACTATAATGAAGACATGGAGGACAGAGTGACGGAATGAGATGGAGGAATGGAGATACCATGGGCGAGATAATGAAGTGTGCGAAGGTGCCGGAGTTGCATTTTGGAGGTACGGAGTTGCATGGAGGAACGGCATGTGACAGATGCATTTGATTCAACCTGATATGGACAATCGTTATCTGGGTATGCACAGATGGGGGCAGTTGTGAAAGCTTCTTTTAATTTATCCATAGAAGTTTGTTCTTTTTCTGTCCAGGTCCACTGGATGTCTTTCTTTGTTAAATCATATAAAGGGTGTGCGATTTTTGCATAATCTTGGATAAAGCGACAATAGAAGTTCGCTAGACTGAGGAAAGATCAGACATGTTTGACCTTGGTGGGAACTGGCTATTGTTTGATGGCTTTGGTCTTTTCTTTGTCCATGAAGATCCTGTCAATTCTTACAATCATTTCCAAGAAATCTACTTCTTTGCATGAGAACATGCACTTTTCTGGTTTTATAAATAGATCATTCTCCTTTAACCGCTTTAGAACTTCTAACACAATTTTGTTGTGTTCTTCCTGATTATCTGTAGACATAAAGATCATGAGATCATCAATGTAGACAACCATGACTCCATTCATATCAGAGAAGATGTTGTTCATCATCTATTGGAATGTGGTGGGGGAGTTGCATAATCCAAAGTACATAATGATGGGTTTGAATGATCGATGGTGAAACAACCTCGAAAAGCCGAGACTGTTAAAGTGGAAGTAGAAGTAAGAGTTGTTGTCTGGCTTGTTAAGAGGGAGAAGATCGAGAGAACTTTACTGGAGTTCTCCGATGTTGGATTGGGTTTATATACTACTACATGATGTTTGTACTTATTTGTATTATTCTAGAATGTTCCATGATGTAAGCGTAAACGATTGGTTGATAAGTAAGAATGAAATGATGTCATAGATAAGGCATAGCCTTGTGGCATATCATATGGAAGGGAAGCATAACATGTGTTAATGAAATGGAAGCATAGGGTTTAGGGTTAATGTATACATATGGGGTTAGATCTTAATCGGTGCCTTGATGTGTGGCAGCCAATGGGGAATGAATCCGAGCATAGGTTTGACATGAGGTATAAGGTTCTAGACCTTTGGGAATGGAGTGAGGCATGAGTGTAGAGGAACGACATATGAAGGTTGTGGAACATGAAGTCTGGGGAAGAGGATGTCATGTGATTGATTAGATAATGAGGGGAATATAGGGGTTATAGATAGGGGTTTGGGAGCGTCTGTAACAGATTGTGACAAATGAATGCTGCTTTCCATTCATCACCTTCTTTAATGTGGACATTGTTGTATCCCCATCTGAGATCCATTTTTGTAAATAATTTTACATGTTTGAGCTTGTCAACAAGCTGCAAAATGAGTGGAAGTGGATAATTATTTTTGACCATGTGTTCATTTAGATAACGGTAGTCTTGGACCATCCGCTTCTGTCCATCCTTTTTAGGGACGAAGAACACAAGTGACATTTGTTCTGATTTAGAAGGTTGGATATATCCCTTGGCCATTTGGTCATTGATGAAATCGAAGACCTTCTTTTGTTTGTTGGATGACTATGGTGTGAGTATACCCTTTTTAGGTTTGAAGGAGTCTTTTAATTTGATGCCATGGTCCCAGGGTTTACTGAGTGGAATTCATTCTGACTCTTTCTTTTTGAACATGTCAAGGAACTTGTGGTATTGCTGAGGCACAAGTTCTTCTACAGTCTTTTCTATTTTTGGTTTCATTGTTTTAGCCTCCTGGGATTTATGAAATTGGAAGTCATAGATGTCTTCTATTTCTTTGCATGTTACTCTCTGTATGAAGTCTGAGGAGTCACATTGGAGGGGGCAACAGGTAAGGTTTACTTTTCTTGTTTTCCAATCTATTTCTGGTTTGTGCTTCTTCAGCCATGTGTAGCCCAGAATGAGGTCATGGGTTCCCAGATTGGTTATCTCTGCCCTTGCTTTCTCCTTGTGCCCTTGATAGGATATAGTGATGTTGGCATAGTGTGTAATTTTTCCAGTACTGTTTGCACTTCCATCTGCATTATAGATGGTGATGGGTATAGGGAGTTTCTTTGTTTGGATTTTGTTATCTTTTATGTATTTTTGATTTATGAAGATTATATTTGCTCCACTATTGAGAAGGGCAGAGGCTTTTTCTGGAAAAAGGGTATTTTCATGATCAATCTCTAGATCTAGGGAGATTTCCCAATCTGGATTGAATGTTGTAATAAAATTTTCCATATAATTGTATGTTTGTAACTACTACATTTGAGTAACTACAATTGTCCTTATGTAACTACTGTTTATCTTTATATACAGGTGACTTTCTGGAATTGGGGCTGCTGCTACACTAAGTTTTATACTCTACTGTGTGAGTTTGTTCAGACTTGTTTCCCATCAGGTAATTTGCTTCCTTGGGCTGGAACACATTAACACCCCAGTCTCAGTGCATGATAGCGAGGGGTGGCAAGCGGGTGATATGTGATGGTCATTAGGACTCGACCATTTGATAGGGTTTCTATTTGTTTTGAAGTTTTTTTCTTGAGTGTGCTGTACTGGCATCTAATCTCTTATCTCTGGGGTCAAGTGGTGTTAGCATTGCCTATCTTACCTTCGTTGGGTTTACTATGTAGATCTTGTTCTTCCCCATTTATAGATTAGGGGTAATGAGTGACTGAGTCACAGGTTTGGATTCATCCTGAGTGAGATCCTTTATTTCTGTCCTACTGGTCCCATGACTTGCTTCGCTCTTTGAAATTAGTGTTTAAAAGTCTGGTCTGGTCCGGTTTTCCACGCTCCAAATAAGGCAACCAGACCAAGACTGGTCCTAAAAAGGAAATATTAGTCACAACTGGCAATTGGACCAAAAAAACTGGTTGCAACTGGTTTCTTAAATGACTGGTCTGCAACTGGTTCCCAAG
>JBBPLQ010001074.1:0-10809 GCA_038089855.1 Royoungia palumana | reverse complement strand
GTGCTTGGCTATGCAAGTGTGGCAGCCAATGGGAATTTGTTCCGAGCATAGGTTTTGACATGAGGCAAAGGTCTAGCCTTTGGGTAATGGAATGAGCGAAGCATGTAAGGGAACTGTATATGGTATAAGGGCGTTGTGTAGTTTTGGGAATGGTATGTCATGTGATACAGGAAATGGTATGAACATAGGGGTCGAAGATAGGGGCTTTGAAGCATTTGTAACACTATCCCCCTGCTGATGGTCAGATTCTAGATGACCAGGATCAGCATGATCATGGAGCTGAATGCTTGTATCTTTAATTGCTGTTAAAGGAAGGGGCATAGGGTTGAACATAGAGTTAAAGTTTTCATAGGAGATTCGTAATTTTCTGGGGGTGGAGGGGTGGGTTTCATGGAAGAGTTTTACCACATCTGGGCAATTTGTCATGTTTTTAGCTGGTTCCCATGTGCGCTCCATTTCATCATATCCTTTCCAGTGGACAAGGTATTCAATACCTCATCCTTTGTAGTGAGAGTCGACAATGTAGTCAACTTCATATTCAACATCTCTGTTTTCAGTCACGAGGACCGGTCTGGGTTTATAGGAAGTTTGGCCATCAAGGTGTTCCTGATAAGGTTTAACTCAGGAGATGTTGACTACTGGGTGGATTTTAATGTGTCATGGGAGTTTTAATTCTACGGCATTTGGCCCCTTCATAGATAGAATTTCATATGGGCCGATCCATTTATCCATCAATTTCCGGGATCTGTTAGCGATGTTTAAGTTGTCTGTGGCTAGCCAGACTTGATCACCAGGTTTGTAATCTGGGGTGGTGGATCGGTGTTTGTTAACTTGTGTTTTCATATGTTCTTGTGCCATAATAATGTTTTGTTTTTTTTTGTTTAATATGTTCTACATATCTTTTATGAAAGCCTCTGTCAGGGGCCAATGGCCCTAATCTAACCTATGCACATGATTGCATAGTAACGGGTACATGTGATACCGGATATCACATGTACAACAGTATAACTACCTTGGCCCGTCCTTACGACGGGCTAATCTACCTTAGTCTTAAACCTACTCACTTTGTGGAATACCAATGGTATCATTTGCTTGCGTGAGACTAAGACTAGGGTAATTCTAATACCAACCCTTTACATTTTTTGAACATCATTAAACATTATTCCCAATGATGAGTAAAATCATCACATGCAGCAGTGCCCGCACTGTGGCAGGAAAATCGCCCACTATCAAGAACAATCCAACGATCGGAGATCAGGGACTGCCAGATATACCAAAATGGTCTAAGAAGGGCAAGAAGAGGGCAGATGCCCCTCAGGCCCAAACCCATAGCATCGGCGTGACATCCACTGCACCAATGCCCGGAGACTTCCAATCTCTTCCAACCTTGAGGAGCAGTGTTGGGAGAGGTACACAGGGAACAACAAGCAAAACTGTTGAAGACCTGATGAGTCCCTTGACCGCCCTTCACACTGAGAATAACCTCTCGCGCTCCTCATTTGATCCCCTAGTGACTGCACGAACGGAGAGTCCAATCATCCAGGTATACACTGAGGGTACAGTCCCCTTGTTAAGGGAATTGCACCCCAGTGATATCCCACTGGATCTACAACTAGCTATAGCAGCGGTCCAGGAGTTCCTGGATGGAGTCCACCTCCAATGGATTGAGTATGGTTGAGGTCCAGAAGGGTTCGACAACCATGGAATAAACCCTGGACAGCACCAGGCCAGTCAACTTGAGCGCTTGCTAAGGACCCTGACTGCCATGTCCGAGGGAGGACTATCCACCAGGGCTAGTAGCCCAGGCACTGCAGCACCGATAAAGGTCGAGGGAGTACCCGACCATGAAAGGATTAACCACCCACTCCTTGAGAGAGACGCCCTACTTGAGGACGAGAAAAAATTCTCAGAACGGAGTCATGTAGCTTCAGAAAGGTTGAATCAAGACCCACGGGGATTAGCCCCCAACATGACTAACCGTCCTACATATTTGTCTGGACGGAATTCAGACATTATCCGTCATCTCTATGGCACACAGAGGGGCCCAGCTATGCTACATCAGATCGCACGAGATCATGCAGTGGCCGCTGAGAATAACGTCCCTATCCCAGATGTTTCAGACAATGGAGGGAATTCCTCCAATAATGATTATCGCAATGGAAGAGCCCCCCCTAGGGCACCCAGAGGTAATGGACCTCCTGGTGGAGGACCCCCTGGAGGTGGCCCTTCTGATGACAATGATGACAATGACCTCGACGATGGAGATGATGAGAACCAAGGTGGGCAATCCACCATACAATGCGCTCGACTGAACTACCTCAGGAGATTTACCCCAGGAAATACGAGGTACATGGACGCCATGCAACAGAAGTATGCACAGCGTATCTGGAAACAAGTTGGACAAGCGACAGGCCCTGTTGGACTGGAGGTGAAGGCAATGAACCCACCTTGGCCAGGGAAATATGGAGGTCAGGATGACCTCGAGAAATTTGACGATTGGCTTAGCCAATTACTGAAGTACTTCCGTACCTTCAAGGTTACAGGCCCAGGTCGTGATGATGACCGTGTTCTGTACACAGGAATGTACTTAGAGGGAATAGCCTCCCAATGGTATGATCAGGAGGTTGAATCCCCCGACCGACAATACAGATACTGGACTTTTGAACTCCTGATATGCGAGCTATTCAGGTGCTTCGTATATGAAGCATCAGCACAAAATGCTACTAATCAGTATGATCGAACCAAGTTTGATCCGGAGAAAGGCACGCTTGCCTTGTTGGAAATGAGGGGGGCACTACGGCTATGGGCATGGGCAACTGTGTCGAGCAGCTCTGATTGGGCTGACTACAGGCAGTGGGGATATTGCGGACCTAAGACCGGTGCAACTAGATGGGGTGCGCCCATCTAGTCACCGACCCTATATATAGTGATGCTTATCTAGTTTACCTAATACAGGGTAAACTAATATGTTATCTAACAGTCTGGATGTCTGTGAATATACAGTACTAAGTCTGAGGTACTTACTATTCCAACATGCCTTCTATAATGACCTGAAGTGATGGGCACATTGCATGATCCAACCACCAGACGATTACTTGTTCAGGAGGAAGTTCCTCCGGGAATTACCCCACTCGATCATAAAGAGTATTTTCGACTCTCGCAGAGTGTCTGCAGAACACTCAACGATCAAGGAAATCCTCGAAGAAGTACGACATATGGAAACGGCACAAAAGGCCATAAACCTTCATATGAGGGTCAGCAACCCAAGCTCCGGAGGAAGATCCTCCCAGAGACAGGGTGGCTCATCATCACCTGGCAAGAAAAGTGCTGGATATAACCCGAGCACCTCTGGAAGTGCCCCAAAGTACTTCAAGAAAGGAAATACAATTTATCACCCAAAGGGAAAGACCTTCACAATGAATTGTGAAAACAATCACGAGGGTGAATACGCCCACCACTCAGGGGATCGACAGATCCAAGAGCCAGACAGTGAGAAGCAATCCCGGAAATTCCTTCAGGGGATCAAATGCTTCAACTGTAACAAGGAAGGTCATATGGCTGACCAATGCGACAAACCTCGCAAGGATAGAGGGAAAAATCCCTCAAGACCTCAACTCTTCACTGCCGAAGTGCAAGAAGGGAATGACCAGGTCAAAACCCGTGAGGGTGACAAACTGGAAGAGCCCAGCAACGAAGACAAGGCTTCGCCTGGTGAAGACCTCGAAGGATCTGATGAAGAGCCTGGAGATGCTAAAGACATCTATGATGTAGTTGAACTTGGAAGCGAATAATGACGATGATCTGGTCGCCTACTTAGGTGCCATGAGAGAAGGCGAGGATTCGCCAAAATCAGAATCAGAGGATGAAAACAACGTCCGATGTGCAATGATGCACTCGACTCTGGAACCTGAAAGTGAAACATCTCAAACCATCGACAAATCATCAGCGTCAGAGGATGCAATGGATATTGAATATCCTGGAACCACCAGATCACACGGAGTACACGGCGCGCTCCCATTAGTAGAGAATAGCCCTACAATGCCATGATGGAAATGGTCCCACCTTTATGGTGCAATCCATGATGGCAATGATTGCCCTAGATGCAACAAACACATCAAACACATCAGTGAGAGCACCATTGATGGTGAGGATAACCTCGATGTAGCTTTGCACTACCCAAAACAGATGGCAGACAGAGCATACAATCGAGGATGGGATGACTGCGACTGAGCCCAAATGGAAGGACACAGTTTGAACATTGACCATGTCCGAAGTGCTCAACTAATACTAGCTGATGGGATCGCGTCCCTTGAAGCCGGTCGAGTATCAACCATTGAAGACCTGAGAGATGTAATTACAGCCATTCAGAGAGGGGAAAATACCCCATGGATCACAGCTGAACTCGAAGGCATAAATGCCTCCTTGAGCGGTCGTACATCTCCACATGTCACAGTCTACAATGACGACATGACTATAAGTACACCACACAGTCTCATCATAATCAAACAGAACCAGAGCACTGAACAAGAAGTCCAGATGGCAGCTATCGCGGTTGCAGTACCCAATCGTACCTTCCAGTACTTGATGAACTCGAAACAATCCACAGGCCGGACTGTGGGCATTCGCCCACGAACCTCACCAGAAGCATGGAGATATGCTACCCTCGAAGTCAACATACATGGTTGTAAGGCATACACCATGATTGACACCGGAAGTACCAGTAATTTTGTAAGCCCCACTTTTGCGAAGGTCACGAATATGAGGGTACAGCCCCTCGAACAGCAGCTATGTTAAGACTATGCAGGATTTCCGGTGACAACTCCAGTCAACTCCGGATACAACTCTGGAGTTGCACGAGGGGTTTGGGACTTCGGCTTCAGCGACTTGGAGCAGAGCGCTGCGCCCTTACTGTCCTTGTTGGGGGTCCCGGATTTCAGAGGATGAAGAGGACAGAGTGGGTTGAAGGGGGAACTCGAAGTGGAGTGGGACAAGAGAGGAGTGCTGGGGAAGTCTTAGTCGATATTCAAGCTGGAGTATCTACGACAAGGTGCGGATTTATATACGGAGGATGGGAAACGTAACTGGGACAGAGATGAATAAGTCCGGAGTCAGAAGGGTCAGAGTAAGGGTTGGAGACAGGGAATGGACAAGGGTCAACAGAGAATGGAGAAGGGTCGACGGAGAAATGTACATGCAGGGTTGGAGGTAACTAGGATGGAGGCAATACATGACGAGATAGAATGTAAACTATGAACGGAGAATGGAGAGACAGAGTGAAACGGAGAGACAGAGATCTACAGACGGGGTATCGGAGTGCACAAGGGTGCCGGAGTTGGGTCTTGGAGGTGCAGAGTAGGTCGGAGGAACGGCATGTGACAAGCTAACTCTGCAACTTGGCTGCATTGGGAGCCACTCCAAGATTACCCATGGCAGCACGTCCCAACTTACCATTAGAAATTATAGTACGGAAACATACTTTGATGTTGCCAACATCGATAGATACAACTGTATCTTGGGCATCCCATTCCTACGGGAACATAAAGTGATATTAGACTTTGCATCTAATAGAATCACCATTGGCAATAGAAAGATTGCCCTGATTGATGAGTCAGAACCATCCAGAGGAGCAAACAACCGCTCCTGGTTCACGACGAACCAAACCTCCCAGTGACTATCACACCCTACGAGTCCCATATTGCCTCGTGAGGGCTCGAAGGGGGAGGAGCACGGATTGGCAAATAAAAGGACAAATAATCAATCAGGACCGCAACTCACAGTCATAAAAATGAAAGTAAAAACATTAACAAATGAGGACGTACCTCGACTATGGAGCCAATGGCTCCAGAAATACAAACACATACTTGGAGGAGTAATACCAAAACCCCCTCCACTCAGGGAAGTCAATCATCAGATCCCATTGATTGATGAGAATAAACATTACTCTTACCACCTACCTTGTTGCACTGATGCACTGAAGCAACAACTGTCAGACAAAATCCGACTATATACAAGTGCGGGATGGTGGATCATGAAGAGTGTCCCCCAAGCCACACCGATGCTATGCATCCCAAAGAAGAGTGGAAAATTGCGAACAGTCATAGACTGTTGCAAAAGAAACGATAACATGATCAAGGACGTAATCCCATTCCCTGATCAGGATCAGATATGCATGGACGTAGCCAGAGTGAAATACCACTCAAAGATTGACTTGTTGAACGCATATGAACAAGTTCATATCAAACTGGAAGACATTTGGAAAACAGCATTTTCCACCATCTATGGGACCTTCACCAGCCTGGTGATGCAACAAGGGGACTGCAATGCCCCCGCAACATTTCAACATCTAATAACAGTAATCTTTTGAGATTACATCAGATGTTTTGTATACGTCTACCTCAACGATACATTCGTCTACAGCAATACCTTGGAGGACCATAAAAGGCACCTCCAGATTGTGTTCGATCTTTTAGAAAAGGCAAGCTTCTACCTTGAGAAGGAGAAGTGTGACCTTTATGCCGACAAGCTTGATTGCTTGGGTCACATAATTGACGAGAAGGGCGTACATGCCGACAGAGACAAAATGTCTCAGATCCACAATTGGAGGACCCCCAAGTCCCTGAATGAAGTCCAACGATTTGTCGGACTTGTCGAATACCTGGCACAGTTTATGCCAGAGGTATTGGCGTATACAACACCTATGACAAGTATACAACGAAATGGACATCCGTTTAAGTGGAGAGAAGTCCATGATTGATGCTTCCAGATGATAAAAGATCTGGTGTGCAAGTACCCGATCTTATGACCTATCAATCCATGAAAGGAGGAGCCTATATGGCTTGTTTGTGATGCTTCACTCTATGGAGTTGGAGCGCTGTATGGGCAAGGACCCGATTGGAGAACCTGCCGACCAGCAGGATTCATGTCGAAAAAGCTGAGCGACGCTCAACAAAACTATAGGACATTTGAGCGAGAAACCCTTGCAATAATTGAGGCCCTATTGAAATGGGAGGATAAACTCCTTGGATTCAAATTTACAATCCTCACCGATCATGAGGCTCTTGGCTACCTCAAAACACAGTGGAAGCTGTCCAGCAGACTTGTCAGCTGGATTGATTATATGTCAAGATTTGACGCCGAGGTCATCTATGCAAAGGGTTCCGAAAATCAAGTAGCAGACTGTTTGTCTCGCTACTATGAAAGAGAAGGAGGCGAGGATGCTTCCAATGAAGAAATTGACTGGGCAAACGCAGATGTGCGCCTGGACCTGGAGGGGGACGATCTCCCCCAAGATAGATGGCTAGAGCTGAAAGCATCCCGAGTAGTGGAGGATACCAGTCCTCAAAAAAGCAAATGGTTGGCGGAGAAGTGGGAAAACCACATATTGGAGGCTCAAGAGATGGCCTTAGCAACAAAAAGGACAGCTGAGGACGCCCCCATACAATTACAGGAGAGAATCCAATGGTTCTCGAATCCGCAGAGACCACTAGAGCCCCACCAATATCATACGGCAATGCACCTGAATTTCTGGATGCAGTGGGCCTGGGATATCAAGTCAACCCCATACTCTCAAAGGTTCAGGCCCAACCGGGCCATCACCCTCAATTTGTAGAGAGAGAACATCTCCTCTACATGAAGAATCGAGGGGGTGAGGAGGTTTTGTGCCTCCCAAGAGCGAATTATAAAGGCGACAACATAGTTGCCAAAGTTGTGGAGAATGCACACAAGGTGCTAGGGCATTTTGGGTCCCAAAGGACCGTGGATTATATCCACAGATGGTACTGGTGGCCAAGGCTTGGCTGAGAAGTAGACAAATATTGTCGTACCTGCCCGACCTGTCAGGTCACCAAAAGCGACAATCAACAGCCTAAAGGGCTACTGCATAGTTTACCTGTGTCTAGATGACCCTGGCAGTCAATTGCCATGGATTTCGTGGGACCATTCCCACTGAGCAACGAATATGACTACTTGTGGGTAGTCATATGCTGATTAACATCCATGGTACACTTGATACCAGTAAAAATGACAGTGCGAGCATCCGAACTCGCCTGCCTGTTCGTTAAGGAAGTTGTGCGACTGCACGGGTTGCCAGAGATGATAGTCTCCGACAGGGATGCAAAGTTTACATCGACATTCTGGCATGAACTGCACTGAATGATGGGAACGAAGCTCCTTATGTCGACTGCATTTCACCCGCAAACCAATGGTGCCTTGGAGAGAGCCATCAGAAATGTCATGCAAATACTATGAACATCCGTGAGACCAGATCAAAAGGACTGGACCGAGAAGGTCCTGATGACTGAATTCGTGATCAACTCGAGCATAAGCAGCTCGACTGGGTTCGCACCATTTGAACTTAACTATGGGTATATGCCCACACTGATGCAACACATCGAAGAAGGGAACCCTTCAATAGCACCTGGAGTCAAGGCCTTCATCAAGAAGGCTGTGGAGAACCTGGAGATGGCACATGACGCCATCATCGAGAGTTGCATAATCCAAACACATCACGCCAATAGAAAACGGACCGAAGGGACTACCCTTCAGGAGGGAGATCTCGTGTACCTCTCTTCCCAGAACCTATCGATGCCAAAGGGTCGAGCTCATAAGCTCATGTCCAAGTACATCAGGCCAATGAAGATCCTAAAGAAAAATGGTGCCCATGACACCTACACCCTGGACCTGCCAGAAGACTTATAGAAAAGATGTATTCACCCAATGTTCCACGTTGGGCTACTATGCAAGTATGAAATGAACAACGATACACTGTTCCAAAAGCGGGATGCGTACACGTTCTACGATGTTGGCACTGCCGACGAGGATGAATGGTTCATTGATGAGATCGTTGCCCATTGATGGATTGCAAACAAGGTAGAGTTCCTTGTACGATGGAACTTTGGCAACTCCACTTGGGAATCTAGTTCCAATTGCAATGAGCTTGAGGCCCTAGACAGGTACCTCGAGCTCCAAGGCATACAAAATATATGCCAATTGCCCCGAAGGGCAAGCAGTACGCAGCAATGTACAGGCGAACATGGTAGTCAGATACGATGACTACGCTTGGTTACACTAATAACAACAGAAACAAATATAAAATAAAATAAAAATAACGAAAACCGACTAATAAAATGACACAGCTTTGCTTAGGTAATAGTAGATAGACTTTGTCGATCATTTTCCTTTATTTCCTTTTCTCTTAACCACACAATCACATGTAGCAATTGGTGGTACACCCACCATGTCCCACTCTCATTCCCTGACCACACTATCACATGTGCAATTTGGTGGTATATCCACCACGCTCCATTCCCTTCCCTTCTCTTTTTCCATAACGTTCACCACGCCCTATCGCATAGTGAATATGCCTTCCCACCGTCGCTCCCCATCATCCTCTCCTCCCTGCTCCCGTGGCAGATCACCCTCGCGCCACAACGCGTGTACTCCTGACATGGGCCCTGAGCTTGTGTCCACGTTTGACAGGCTGAGCCATCGGACCAGCAGTAGTGGCAAACGTTGCAGGGAGGACAGCCCTCCATCACCACATGAATGATCACATCCCAAATGTCCCCATTGCATGAACACTCGTGCCTCACCTCAATGGGTCTCACACCTGCAACTCCCCTTCATCCGTCACGAAGACGATTGCGGTGAGTGCCACGATTACACCCTTCACCTCAGCATGGCCATCGCCATCAGCCCTGGATCGACCAGCAAGGCTGCCTCAGATCTCCTCGATGTTGTCGTATGCTTTTGTGGTCGTGAGACCTACTCTGAGCTACAAGCTCAAAATGAGATACTTCGCGAGGACCTCCACGATCTGTGCGATGCCTTGTCAGCTGCACGCAATGAAATCAACCGCCTTCACAAAAGATGATCCACAATTTGCCCACCTTCACCCATTGATGAGGTTTGCCAAGTTGAACAAGTCAATCTTACAACT
Source organism: Royoungia palumana (assembly GCA_038089855.1). Classification (NCBI taxonomy): domain Eukaryota; kingdom Fungi; phylum Basidiomycota; class Agaricomycetes; order Boletales; family Boletaceae; genus Royoungia; species Royoungia palumana. The sequence goes on along the minus strand of JBBPLQ010001074.1, from coordinate 872 downwards.
GTGGATGCCCCCATGGACGAAGACCAGCCTATGGCAGGGCCCTCGTCTGTGGGACATACACCACCACCACTATCTCCTCTCCTCGGGGGGAGGGGACAGCAGGCAAAGCCTGCAGTTACTTCATTATCTTCTTGTCTCCTTTCTCCCCCACAGAACCCAGTACCAGAAGGTACAACGACTCTCCTGTATGATGAGATGGTGGTCGAGGGGACCGCACCCACTCCTATGCCCCCCTCTCTTGCCAATGCCCAGGGAACTCTGTTTCCTGACCTTACTGGAACGGAGGTTCCCCGAGGCGCTCTCGTTCTAGGGGACGCAACAGATACTAAGGACATCAGAACCCTATTTGTTCGAGTAGAGAATTTCCTCTATGCCTACCAAGGAACCTCCCTGACCAAGGCCCTTGAGTTAATGGTGCAGGGAATGTGCCCCCCGGTTCCAGGGCGCAACACCTCCTTCGCAGTTTGAATGGACAGAGGCATTATGGGCCCCGTCCACCTCCACAATACGGTGGAAGGATTGCGCACGCTGTTCACCGCAGCGCAAAACGAACCCGAGGGCGGCTACATGCCCAATCTCCAGCAGGCACAGGACCTGCTGTCATACCTCAACCTCTGGAGGAGACACAAATCCCTCCATATGAGTGAAGTACTCATGGCTACAATGAGGGAGTGGCGACCACCTGCTTGGGTCGCCAATAAAAACAAAAAGAAGAAGGAGTCCCTTTGAAATGAGGCGCGCCGCACCAAGGAGTTCGTACCCCCTCCACCAGTGTTCGAAGCGGCACTCGAGCAGCACCTGAGCAACCCAATTGCACCAGTGCAATTCAGTATCAACCCCCCTCTAGAGCCTCGTCCTCCTCTCATTAACGT
>JBBPLQ010001073.1:0-10812 GCA_038089855.1 Royoungia palumana | reverse complement strand
AATGACAATTAGATACTGAGTATCGTACCACCTTCCTTTCTAGTGTACTATCGTAAATACGACCACACACAGTGGACAGTATATATACCTTCATGTAGTAGCGTACTTTCCTCAGTTTAATCAACTTCGACATTTCCATTCAAATCATCCTCTCAGAGTTGATCGCTCTTGATATGACTACTAAACTTCATCCTTTTGATTTGGGTGTTGTTTCACCTCCCACCATTCCTGCTGTCCCTACTGCCTCTGCCATTCCTACCACCGCAGCCACTATTGCAGGTGTGGGCCAAATGGATGAAGATACTGGCGGTGGTAACATCGACATTGATCCCATACTCCTTGTTACAAACGCGTCAATTAACCCCTATGTTTTCAACCTTGAGCAACACTTCGCTCAAGACACTTATGTTTTCAATCCACACTCCCACATCACGTGACTGGTCATGTGATCTTATCATACCTCATGCCAAACCTATGCTCGGAACATAACCCTATTGGCTGCCACACTTGCATAGCCAAGCACAGCCCTATGGAACATTCTATGACACTCTAACCTATAGCATTTCTCACTCTTATCTATGACATCATGCACTTACCGATGCTGTGCATCATACCACTTTTGTTTGACCAATCACATACGGTCTCATATGGAATTCTCTAGAATATGCCAAATAGATACAAACATGTAACAGTAGTATAAAAACCCAATGTCAACACCGGAGAACTCCAGTAAAGTTCTTCTGGTCTTTCCTCTTCATTGACTTGAGAACTCCACAACACTCCATCTCTACACTCATCAGCTCTTGTCTTTGAGAGTTGTTTCACTCCTCACAGAGTCCATGGATGCTCTGTCGACAACATCTCCAGCTGCTGCCTCAACGCCGGTCTCATCCTTTTCCAGCAGAAAAAAGCGCCCTTTTTCAGTGGCATCACCCGATGAGTCTGGCCCGTCACATGGCCAATCACTACTCTTCTCTCCGGGCATTCAAGCTTCATCATACTCAATTCCACCTTCGTCTCGTCAATCTTCCAAGCGTGGCCGAGCTACTCCGAAGGAAGCCCCCTTGTCAATGACCAGAGTTGTTGCCATGAATATGGTCAACAGCTCCATCCGCAATCTCACCGACTCGATCTCCACGATCCTCCCCAACAAGTTGTCAATAATCAAAGAAGCTTGGCAAGCATTGTATGATATTCCTGGACTATCAACCAGTGCAATCGTGAAGATCGGCAGTCACTTTACTCAACATGAAGTCAAGGCATTGTTTTTCCTCTCCCTCAAGACCAAGGAGCATATCGCATATATTGAGTGCCTTTGCACAGAGCTCAGGGTCGCAGTGGGGCCCAGCTATGAGGGCGATACCGAGATGGAGTGATGGCGGGGTGGTGATGCCTTTGTAGCTTACTTTGTCTGTACTGCCACTTCCTGTAGCTCGAACAATATTCCTTGCCGTCCTGTAGTTCAAACAATGTTTTCTGTGGTTCCAATGATTTGAACACGATTGATGATGTATTGCGTACTAAAAACTACAAGAAACATTTGCTACTCCAAGGCATCCGAGTCATTGTCGCTCTCAAACTCATCATCATGACTGCACTGCGACAAGACAAGCTGGTAGTGCTGCCACATTGCCTGGGCGATCAGATCCCACTTCTGCCTTGCCGAACCATCATCCATTGGGTGAGCACTGCCAGGCACTCCTGCACCCACACCCGCACCTGCGCTCGCACCTGCATCCTGCTGTCTTTGGCTGAACATCCATTCTTCATCATCCTCTAGTAGATCACATGGCTTGTCGTTAGCACCTTTGTGAATGTGAATAAAATTGTGAACAGCGGATAGCGCTGCAGGAATCTTGACCTGAACATCCATCGAGAATTCTGCTGGAAGGAGCAGAATACGGAAGCAGCGCTTGAGAACTCCGAAGATTTGTTCAATCACATTGCAGGCTGAGGCATGACAAAGATTGAAGAGCTCCTCCTTGTTTGATGGACTGTAAACCAAGATTAGAGACACAATTGATATGATAGAGTCATGGTGTACGTACCGGATGTGTGCACGACCCCACTCAGCCAAGTGGTATCGCACACCTCGATATGGAACAAGGAGTTGTGGCCTAAGTGGATAGCCTGCATCTGCAAGTAAGTATTTACCATCAGGTATGCATTTGAGATTGCATCGTCATAGACATGCGCGTTGGTAGCAGATCCTTCCCATCCCAAGTGAACGTAGGTGAAACTGAGGTTGTGAAAAGTCTGTTCTGGGAAAGAAATCCCTTGCGATTCTGGAAAGCCAAATGGAGGTAGCTTGGAGGGGCAACAGCTATGTGACTCCCATCAATGGCACCAATCACATCACGGAAGTAGGGATAGAACTTGGGGTTGTTCTGGATCTTTGATGGAACCTCTTCGCCGGTTGGAAAGCTGACGTATTTCACATAAAATGGTGGGGTCAAAAAGATGTCTATCATCTTTTTGAAATATCTGCCGTGTAATAAGAATCAACTAGTGAGACAGCACTTTGTTGAGTGGAAGTGGGAACGCACCGGCTGATTGTGTCATTTGAACGCTGGAAACGCTCACCAACATGTCGAACTGAAAGCCCAGTGACCGACATATATAAAGCAATTGCAACTTGTTCTTCCAGTGCAACATTCTGGGAATTGCGGTGGCCCATCTCACGTAGATCTGCAAGGAGAGCAAGAAATACATCCTTGCATACACCAAGTTCACAGCGGATACGATCTGGATGGCCAGTGATAAGCTCTTTGACCCATTGGTGGCCAGTTAGGATTGACGTGTGGTATGGAATGTGGGGTATGGGTGCAGGTTCAAGAGTAACTTCGATCAAAGAAAGAAGCAAAGTATGGATGAGCTCAACAATGTTTTCTATAGCTGCCCTGCAAACCTCATTCTCTGGGTCGGGCACAGGCATGTTATGATAACAGGACGAAAGTTTCATTCAGTCTCCGACTTCCCGGCCAGCTACGAAGCCGAGCAGGACTGAGCAGGACAAACATGGACACTCTCGGCTACTTTCCAACTAGTGGCTCCCGTCCAGGCTCTTAGACTTTTGCTTACTCAGCACCTTCCATTTCAAATATGAGCAAACAAACTTCTTGGCGGAGAAAGGCCCACTGGCATTGAAAGCGTGACACTGGCAGTCTAAAGAATGATCAGAACCTGCAATCGTTCCGTTCCTCAGGCCCTGTTCAATAAACTATACTTCCACAGGCTGAATCTCCATTCACGTGAGCTAATGTACATGAAACGGGTATGTGTCAAGATCAGTCCACAACAAGTAGGGTGTAAGGTGGGTTCTGTTGAAGACTGATGGCGATAGTGGCATGATAGGTCTAGTGCACATCCACTGTTGTGATACCTGCCATCAAGTCAGTCAATGATGTACCCTTGCAAATGCGAGTCATAGTCAAGCTATCAGTTGCAATGCGTCAGTTCTGCACACATTGTATCGTCGAGCCAAACACCACTGTTATCCTTGTCAGAAAAATCATGTTTGAGGATGGTGGGGATCCATGGATGGAACAGGAGCAGACTCTTCAGCTCGAGGAGATTATCCTTAGTCATAATCTCTGTCTTCTCAAGTGCGGACGATGTCGCACTGTAAAGATGTAACCTATTCTCTGACTTCACTTCGACAAGGTGGATGATCAAGAAAGTAAGGCTGGGAAGTTGGAGGTAACTCGAGTTTGAGGATGGTGCAGGAGGCTTATTTTCAAGTTGTGTCATACATAGAGCTGTGTGACCAATGAGAGATCCGAGTCTGGTAAGAACGAGTGCAGCGCAGTGGTAATCTCCTCCATTGCTGACAACTTGATGAATAGTGGGATGTGCGATGGAACAACCTGGTTATAGACCGAAAGGTCAGGGGGTAGGCAGCTATTATAGTCTCCTGCAGGCCCAGTCCAGGCAATGATAGTGAACTAGTCAGAATGTCTTACAAGAGGCGACTGACGCCATACACCTGCCCTCGCCGTTTCTGATCGCGATAGTGGCTTTGAATATATGTACCGAATAGTGAGTATGCTGTGTCTTCGGGCAAAGCAGTTTGACTATTCCCATAACAACAATGCTCGATTCTTCATGGTTGAACATATCCAATGCAAGGTAAGGCTTCCAGTCTTCGGTATAGAAAAGGGATGGTCTCGGTGGCAATGTATTCCTGGTATGTGAAACAACTCAAAAAGAATGAGAGCTGCTTAATGCATAATGTACGCATACTAGCATGAAGAGAGAGATACGACGTCGTTTAGTGTTGACGAAGGAGTGTGGCAACTGTCATCCTCGACGTCCTCGATGAGAGAGAGGCACCTTTTGTTGAGGAAAGATCGAAGTTGATAAAACTAAAGAGTGTGGCTACTACATCAAGGGTTTATATACTGTCCACTGTGTGTGGTCGTATTTACGATAGTACACTAATAAGGAATGTGGTACGATGTCTGGCATCTATTATATGATTGGTTGATAAGGAGTGAGTCATAGATAAGGCACTGCCTTGAGAATAGAAGAGAAGTGTCAAGCTTCTATGGAATGGAAGTGCATAGGATCATATCCGATTGGTTCCCTATTATTATGGTGCTTCTATTGTGGCAGCCAATAGGAATTGGTTCCGAGCATAGGTTTGGCATGAGGTGTCTATATTTAGAATATGTCCTTCAAGGATGAATGAGTTGGAACGACATAGGTAGATGATGGATTGAAAGTCTTGTCAAAAGACTGTGTTGGGTTCATAGGCATGAAGATTGTAGGAAATGGAATAGGATTGGAGGTGATCGTAACACTACCCCCCTTCTGTTGATCAGATTCTAGATGATCCAATACAGAATGTTCAAGGAGATTAACTCCAATATCCTCTGATTCCGTTGTATTTTCTGGCATAGTTTGGAACATAGCAGTGAATTCTTCCATAATATGTATTTTTCTAGGGGCAGAGGGATGGGCTTTGTGGAAATCTTTTATTGCGTCTGGCGCGTTTGTTAGATTTTTAGCCGGTTCCCATGTGCGCTCCGTTTCATTGTATCCTGCCCAGTGTACGAGGTATTGTAGGGATCTACCCTTCATTCTGGAATCGACAATGTAGTCGACCTCATATTGGCTATCTCTGTTCTCGGTTACTAGAACCGGACCGGGTTTGTGAGTAGGTTGGCCTTCAAGGTGTTCTCAATATGGTTTTACCCATGAGATATTAACGACAGGGTGGATTTTGATGCTTTTTGGAAGCTTCAATTCTACCACGTTTGGTCCTTTCATGGATATTACGTCATATGGACCGATATATTTATCTGTTAATTTCCGTGTGCGATTAGCGATATTCAAATTGTCTGTGGCAAGCCACACTTTATCGCCCAGTTTGTATTCCGGTGCAATGGAACGGTGTTGGTTGGCATTATTTTTCATACGTTCCTGTGCCTGCAGGATGTTTTCTTTTACAGAGGTAAGAATGTTGTTCATTTTTGTAATGAATGCCTCGGCAGCGGGTGCACAAGTGGTTTTGGGTTCTATGCCTATTCTTGGTAAATACAAGTGAGTAATGGAGAAGGGAGCGTGTTTTGTGCTCGAGTTCTTTTTCGAGTTATAACTGAACTGTGCGATTGGAAGCCATTGTGACCAATCCTGTTGGTTTTCTGCACAGAACAGTCTCAAGAACTGTTGTACTTCTCTATTCATATGCTCTGTCTGTCCGTCCGTTTGTGGATGATGAGCTGTGCTTAATTTGGGTTTTATTCCCAGGTTGTTGCATATGTCTTTCATAAGTTGGGATGCGAATTGTGGTCCGCAATCTGATATTATTGTTTTTGGAAGTCCATGATGCTTCCAGATATGGGCCAGATATAATCTAGCCAATTCGAGAGAGTTGCATGTTTTTGTCGTGGGAATGAATTCGACTTCTTTCGAGAAGCGATCCACGACTGTGAGAATGGAATCATAATTATGTGAAAAGGGAAGATCTGTGATGAAATCTGCTGAGATGTCTTCCCAGGGTGCGTTCGGAACTTCTAAGGGTTGAAGTTTGCCAGCTGGCGGCTGATTACCCGTTTTGAACCTAGCACATCTTTCACATCTTTGTACATATTGTTTGACATGTTTTGCCATTTCTGGCCATATGTAATGACGCGTGAGTAATTCTTGCATCTTTTCATAACCGGGATTCCTGCAACCGGTGTGTCGTGATGCATAGTAATCACTTCTGTTCTGAGTGATTCTGGTACATAGATTTTGTTTTCTTTTCTTAGGAATTTGTTTATTATTTCATATCCACGCTTTTGCAGTGCTTGTATTGCCTTGTTGGGAATTTTCATTTGCTCATGTTGGAGCTTTTCCTGGAATTGTTCTCTGAGATCCTTTATCTGTACCTCAATTGGGCGGATCTTTGATTCGGGAACTACTATTATTCCTTTGTTATCTTCTTCTATTCCCTCAGCGTGATCTTCTCTTCTAGAGAGAGCATCTGCTTTTCCCATGGATGTTCCTGGCTTATGATGCCAAGTGAAATTAAACCTAGATAGATATTGTGCCCAGCGCGCTTGTCTACGCGTAAGATCTTGTCGAGTCATGAACCATTTTAGGTTTTCATGATCGTTCCATACTTCGAATTGATGTCTAGCACCTTCTAGATAGTGTCTCCATAATTCCAGGGAATGGATCACTGAGAGCACTTATTTGTCGGCGATTGGGTAGTTTCGTTCTTCTGGTGACATACTGTGAGAATTAAAGGCTACTGGGTGCCATTTATCTCCTTTTAGAATAGATAGGACCACGTCCATTGCATAATCCGAGGTGTCCGACTCTAGCCAATATTGGCAATCGTTGTCAGGATACGTGAGGATTGGTGTGGTGGTGAAGGCATGTTTTAGTGTGTCAAACGCCATTTGTTCCTTTTCTGTCCAGGTCCATATGACTTCCTTTTTGGTAAGGTCGTGGAGAGGATGTGCAATTTTAGCATAATCTTGGATAAAGTGCCTATAGAAATTGGCGAGTCCAAGGAAGGATCTAACATGTTTTACTGTTTTTGGTGAAGGCCATTCCATTATAGCCTTCATTTTCTCTTCGTCCATGGAGATTCCATCGGTTGATACAATCATTCCGAGGAAGTCTACTTTCTTTATGGAGAAGTTACACTTTTCTGGCTTAATGTAGAGGTTGTTCTCGCGTAAACGCCTGAGAACTTCCAGCACGATCTTGTCGTGTTCCTCTTGGTTTTCTGTAGAGGTGAAAATCATAAGGTCATCGATATAAACTACCACGACTCCTTCCATATCTGCAAAGATTTCATTCATCATGCATTGAAATGTGGCGGGGGAGTTGCATAAGCCGAAGTACATGACTACTGGCTCGAAGGTTCCGCGAAAGCATGCGAAAGCTGCCTTCCATTCATTGCCTTCCTTGATGCGTACGTTATTATATCCCCATCGAAGATCCATTTTTGTGAAGAGTTTTGCATGTTTGAGCTTGTCAACAAGCTGCGCGATGAGAGGTAATGGATAATTATTTTTAACCGTGTGTTCGTTAAGATAATGGTAGTCTTGGACCATCCATTTCTTTCTGTCTTTCTTTGGGACGAAGAACACTGGTGACGTTTGTTCTGATTTAGAAGGTCGGATATAGCCCTTAGCCAGTTGGTCATCTATAAATGCTGAGACTTCTTCTTGTTCTGCCGGTGACAGGGGAATTAATCTACCCTTCTTAGGCTTGAACGTGTCTTTCAATTTGATGGCGTGATCCCAAGGCTTTCTCAGGGGCATCCTTTCAGATTCCTTCTTTGAGAATACGTCTAAATATTTATGGTATTGCTTTGGAACCATTTCCTCAGCTGTCTTTTCTTCTGGTTTTTCTGCAGCTTTTTCTGCGGCATAGATGTTGTGCATATATGTGTCATAGACATCTTCTATTTCTTCGCAGGTGACTTTTCTGATGAAGTCAGAAGCTTCGCATTAGAGTGGGCAGCGTGTCAAATCGACCGTGCCAGTTTTCCAGTCTATTTCGGGGTTGTGGTGTTTTAACCATGTGTACCCTAAGACAAGGTCTTTATCTCCGAGATTTGTTATCTCTGCTCTTGCGTGTTCTTTGTGTTCCTTGAAGTTTATATTTATTTCAACGTAATGTGTTATCTTCCCTGTGGTGTTGTCCGAGCCATCTGCATTGAACACCCTGACTAGTGTGGGAAGAGGTTTCGTTGGTATTTTGTTTCTTTTTACATATTTTTCATTTATGAATATTACATTTGCTCTGCTATCAAGAAGTGCGGAAGCATTGTATGGGAATGGGGAGTTTGTCATGGTTATCTCCAATGGCAACATGAGCTCCCTTGTCATATTGATTGTTCTTATGAATTTTTCTTTGTATTTCTTAGGAGAATCAAGTACTGGAGTATCGTCCCAGCCGCGCTCGGTAGGAGACACTCCTGACGGCATATTCTGTATAGGGTTAATAGATATGGGGCTTATGGTCTTTGCACCCCCATTGGCTGGCCAAGCAATTTCATAATTACTGGTATCATAATCGCCGAGGGGATCATCGGCAACAATGTCCTCACCCTGATCGGCTAGTAGTCTGAAGGAGTTAAAGGACTGACCTTTGCGATCCTGAGAATCCTTCTCTCTCAGTTCACTTTGCATTTTCCCTTTCCAGCATATTTTGCAGCGAAGTGCTGTTCTATTTGATCTCAGGTCATTCCCCAGAGATCTGCAAAAGAGTCTTCTTTCAACTCTTTGATTTTACTTGTTGAGGCCATGGGGACCTCGGTTGTTTGTGTTCTTATTTTATTTGTGCGCGAGGCACATTCTTTGTAGTGTTGTCTGCCTACCCATTTGCAGGTCGGACATTGGTTTTGTTTCAGGGCCCTGCAGTCCTTTACTGAGTGACCCGGCTTCTTGCAATTAAAGCAAGTTCTTTGGTTATTGCCGTTTCCAGATGGCTTCTTTGTTGGGACCGCGTTTACGAACCATCCGTTTTCGTCGACTTGCATGTTGTCGACTTGCATTGTGTTTGGGTCCTTCTTTCTGGACCATGTGGCGCTGCAGAGGAAGTTCAAACTTTCCTGGGCGTTACCCACTTTCCTTATTTTATTTAGCCAGGCATTTACGTCTGTGCCCAGCGCGGCTCTCTTCCCTTCTCGGAAGATTTGTTCAACAATGTACCTCGAGGTATTCATTTCCAGGAGGCGGATTGTGTGTGAGTCGGATATGTCCAACTGTTGGTGCAGTGACTCCCATTTGACTAGGAAGTCGTCTGTCTTCATATTTCCTTGTGCACATTTCTCTATTTGCACTGTTGCCCAGTCGCCTTGCAGAGAGGGCCTGAAGAATGCTTCGATTTGACCCTTTATGAGAGTCCAATTGTATTTGGCGGGGTCGCTGACCACCTGCCCTATTCTTGTCTGAGCGAAGTTGCTCGCTTTTCCTCCCTGCATCCTAGATAGGACTGCCAGGGTTGCGTCAGAGTTTGTTTTGCTGATGTTGTTTATCGCCAGCCAGGCTTCCATCTTTGCCCACCATTCGTTAAATTTGGGAATACTCCCATCATAGATCTCAGGGTTGCTGAAGATCTCTATTTTCCTGCCAACTCCTGCTTGGGCGGGAGTGGCTGGTGGTGCCTGTGCTGGTTGCACTGCTATTTGCACGATTGTTTGCTGCAATGTGTTTATTTCTTGCACGTGCTGATTGATTGTGAAGTTTAGTTGCATGATGTAGTTTTGTGCTGCTAGCATCACGTTTACGACATCTAAGTCTGTCAGGTTGGTTCCAGCCGCCTGCTTCTGTGCAATGTCCTGAACTGCGTTCACAAAGTTCTGTGCCATTGCGGGAAGAAGAGTATTTATTTAAAGTATGGTTTTTGAGAGACGGGAGGGTTTTTGTAAGGAAGAGTGTGGTCTTAGGGACCTTGCTTGGTGATCTATAATCTGGTCGTAGACCGCATATCTGACTCTTTTCCTTCCTTGTCTATATCTGTCCCAGGCTCTGTGCCTTTCCCTTTGCTCTTCTAAGTCCGGAGGACCGTACTCGTTGGGATCCCCTAGGCTGGTCTCGGTTAACTCTGTTAAGTCTGAGAGAACAGAATCTTCTCTTTCACGCTTAACTGCTCTGGGTGCGTGGATTGGTAGTACTATAGGAGAGGGTTCTTGCTTTACCTCTACTCCTTCAGACGCATGGTCTGTTGCTGCGGATTCCTGACTTATCTCTGAGGGGTATCGGAGGCTGTTGATAGTTCTGAGGGTTATAGTTCCTCTGAGAACTGTTTCTTCAGATGCGTTCCTGAACTGCACCCAAGGTAATCCTTCCGTGGTTATAATGCCTGCGAGAGTGGCTGAGTCCAGAGGTTCGTCTTTGGGATACCTTCTGTCTCTGTAGCTAGATCTTAACTGCTCTACCTCCTCTGTGCTAGCTCTGACTACAGCAGGGGCGATCGCTCCAAATATGAAGACGTCGGCGTTAGTTAAGTCTTCTGGGTTCACTATGCCCAAGGCTTCGTAAGTTCCTTGTCTAGGATGCAGCCAGCTTCAATGCACTTGTGCTCTTTAGCGGAGTCAAGCAGGTACGTTGGATACTTCTCTGGGCTTTTCTGTCTCGACGGTCTCTTGAGTCGATTTGACAAATGTGGAGAGAGAATGAGTTTTATCAAAGTGAAACAACACTCAAAAGCGAATGAAGTTTAGTGGATTGTTTATAAAAGCTTAGGAGGACTTTTGAATGGAAAGATCAAAGTTGATAAAACTAAAGAATGTGGCTACTACAGCAGGGGTTTATATACTATTCTATTTATGTTATGTAAGCGACTGTGATTGGCTAAGTGATT
>JBBPLQ010001072.1:0-10816 GCA_038089855.1 Royoungia palumana | reverse complement strand
CATCGCTTCGACAATAAGCTTTGCATGTTCTGTGGTCAAGCCGGCCATATGGCCAAGGATTGCCCGAAGTCTACCTCCCGCGCCTCCAAAGCCCGTGCGACTAAAACCACTGCTCCGGATCCTAAACTGGAGGTCTCCACGGAGATAAAAAAATAGTCCACGACCTCTCAGACTCCGCACGGACTGAAGGTTGCGTTGACTCCGCCCGTGCACTCAAGGAGCTCCGACTCAACGCGTCCGCTCTCTTAGATCCGAAATCCCTTATGCCGTCCATCTCTCTAGTCTCTTATAATACACCTTCTTTCCCTGCGTTGATCGACTCCGGCTCCTCCGATTGTTTCATAGATACCGCTTTCATGAATAAAAATAACCTTTCACCATGCCCAAGAACGATACCAAGGCCCCGCGGACGCCAAGCAAACTCTGGCACTGGACTTCAAGGTCGGTGATCGAGTATTCGTGAAGGCTAAGTATTTCCGCTCCACCTGACCTTCCAAAAAGCTCTCCAAGAAAAACCTCGGACCATACGAAGTCATCGCTCAGGCAGTTACCCACTCCTTCACGCTTCGACTCCCCGACAATATGAAATCTGTCCACCCCATCTTCCATGTCTCCCAATTGGAACCTTCTGTTCCGAACACAATTCCGAACTGTGAACAACCTTCGCCACCTCCAATCGAAGTCAACGGTGAACCCGAGTACAAAATTGCCGAGATCCTTGACTCGAAGATCGACCGCCGACGACGGAGTTGTCAACTCCTTTACTTGGTCCGATGGTCAGGATACGAAGGCACGGACGAAGAAACCTCTTGGTTGCTGGCTACTGAACTCGGCCATGCTTGTCTCTGACTTCCACCTCTGATATCCGTCGAAACCCGGTCCTCATCGCACTTAAGAGAAAAAGGGAAAAGGATTTTTTCATTGTTAACAAAACACTTCTACTCTACCACCTCTACTACTTGCTCCTCCGACTCTTCCATCTCCACGTCACCCTCCGCATCCCTCTCCGACGCCCCCGCTGCTTCCTCCTCCAACTCCGTCACCTCTTGCTCATCGACGGTTGCGTCGATGTCCGAATCGTCCGTTGACGATTCTTCCCACTCCGATTCTGCCTCCACCTCCGTACCGCCCCGGGCCTGCGCCTCCAGCTGCAACAGCTGCAGCACCGCCGTCGTGATCTGCGCCATCTGCACCAAGTTGGCGCTAAGGGCGATCGCAACTTGGTGCATCGCCCTCGCGGCCTTCTCGAGTGCCTTGGCAGCCTCCGACTCGCCACCTACGCCCGCTCCGCTCCCCTCCGACCTCTCCTCGGTTCTGGCCTTCTTCTTCGGCCGCTCCGACTCGTCCTCGCCCTCGTTCCCCGACTCCTCGTCCTCCACCACCGCCTCCGACTTCTGCTGCCTCCTCTTCCGAGTTGGTGCCTCTTCAGGCCACTCGCAACGCTGCCGGGCCACTTGACAGCCCACGCACGCGCTGGCCTTGCTGCCTGTGCCGGGTTGGCACTCCATCCGCTTCCGCGCGCATCGCACGCACACGGGCCCCTTCCCCTTGCTACCACTTCCGCTGGCCTCCTGTTGTTGGCGGATCTCCTCCGCCTGCCTCCGTCAGCGTACTCTGGTGGTGGCCGTGTGGACCACTCACCTTCTTTCGGGCCTGCTCCTCGGCCTTTCGTTGCTCCTCCATGACTCTCCTCCTCTCGATCTCCGCCGCCCTCCGCTGCTCCTCAGCCACCAGCCTCCTCTCTGCCTCCTCGATCCGGTGCCGTTCTACCTCCTCTGCCCGCTTGCGCTCCTCCTCCTTGTGCACCTTGGCTCGCCTTCGCGTTGAACAGGGCGTCGTCGTCCTCGTCCCGCTCGGCGAGACGGTCGTCGCTCCATGTCTGGATGTCGGGGTAGGCGGACATGATGAAAATTAAGAGGTAAGGAACGAAGGAGTGTACCACTGCAGCTTTTATAGACAAGCCCGGAATTTCGAACTCCACATCACGTGACACTCAAGCAACTCCGCATTGTCTTCCTACAGTCTTGTGGCCTTTGTGGGCTCAGGCCGAAGGGGATACTGTCATATCCCAATCTGCAAGTCCGATCTCCGATGTAACTCCGGACATAACTCCGTGGGTTTCGACTGACATTTCATTGAGTACGCAATTCCGACTCTCGGACTTGTACTCCGCTTCTCCATTCTCCGTTCCTATATACAATTCACCCTGTATTTGATTTAGACCCTAGTTACCTTCGTCCCTGCAACTCGCTTGAGTGCGCAACCCTTCATTCCGCCGTTCCGTTACTTAGGTCCAGTCTCCAACTCCATTGACCCTTCCGAACCTTACCGTCCCGTTCGTGTTATGACCTCCTCCGTTCTTGTCCTATAGACTCCGAGTCCTACTCTGTATATAAACCCGCATGTATTCGTCGTAACTCTCCAGTTCAAATATCAACTTAGATTCAACTCCTCTTCTGACCTCCAACTCGAGCTTCGCTTGTCCACTCCGACTCGACTTTGTTGCCAGTCAACGTTTAAGTCCAAACCTCTGTTCCCCCGAAATCCAGACCACCTCCGAGGCCCAGGCAAGGGCGCAGCGCTCCGCTCCGAGTCGCTGAAGCCAAGGTCCTACACGCACGCATAACTCCGGAGTCACCGGAGTTGACCGGAGTTGACCTGGTCTTAACAGTGTAGCAGTGTACACCACCTCCTTAGATCACTTATGGCCCAGATCCTAACATGGCCTGTTTACAAAGCAGAGTGGCATAACCCCTTCCAACCAACAAATCCTATGAATGAACTTCTTTTATAAAATCAGTTATTCCTATGTGAGCTGGTGCATAAGGCTCCAAGGATAGAAGTGACTATGAGTGATCAATCTAGTGAACATGGAACAACTCGTGGCTCAGCACACACCAAAAGGAATGTGAGACACTAATGATATTACCTAGTGAACACAGAATGACTTGTGGCTAGGTAAGTGTGTAAGTGAGATGTTGCAATGTGGAATGAATGACTCCATACCTCAGTGCACATCAAAAGGAATGTGAGATGCTGAGGAAAGAAGAGGAAAGGTCATGATCTAAGTATTATACATCACACTCCGATTATGTAATGTATGGGGTGTGTGCAGTGTAGGACGATGGACAAGTGTGAAGTGATGATAAACTTATGTAATAATAACAATAAGAAGCACTATATTCCCATGTAATGGGATCTGCCTGGAAAAAGGTATATCATCCTTCCCTTGACCTATCACCATTGCCACAACCATCACACTTGGGTTATCAATGACCTCCCATAGTCAAAAGGTCAGAATTATTGGAAAAACTAAATGTGATGCTAGCACACCTTGGACTCATCCCCAAATCCTCGGTGATGTAGAAACTAGCAATAAAAGGCAGCTAAAAGAAGAAGAAACCAAATCATCTATCCACTAAATCTTGGAGATGATCTAAGAGAATTGGCACAACTGATACTACAATTCTGATGACCAGTTGAGCTCCCCCTTATTATGAGAAAAGGGAAAAGAAGTGCATGAAGCACCCCCTAGGCAGTAACCATTCCATAAGGGAAAAGACAAGCAATAATACATTGAAGGTCACATGAAAGGTGACTTGTGTACACCCCTAATGGAAGGAGGGTAATGACAGAGTAGTAACAGAGTCCTGCAGATGAACAATATCCATGGAGTACATTAGGACAAGGATCAAATATTCCCTCCACATGAACACTCCCACATATGGCATCATGTCAAAAACAAAACCTCATCCAACTAAACTTCAACTCATTAGTCAAAAGAGCAAGTCATAGGATCAATAGGAAAGAAACAGATGATCTTGCTCAGGATGAATCCAAACCTGTGATCTAGTCACTGCTTACCCCTAATATATAAATGGGGAGATCAAGATAAAAAGAAGAAACACAACAAAGACAAGTTAAGCAATGCTAATGCTGCTTGACGCCAGAGATAAGAGATAAGTCGTCCCTTGATAAAATGCACTAAAAGAAAAGAAGCAAATATATATAATCCCTACTCTTACCAAACAAGTACCGGTTTGTTGATGACCAGCTACCTACAGGTAGATCTGGAAATGATTACGAGATACCAAACCAAACTTCTAGAAAAAGGCTAATCATTCCCTTATAATGCTCACACCAGCAAAGGATGAAACTTAGTGTAGCAGCAACCTTATTTGGTAGAGGTAATAACAGCCTGTCTACAAATAGTTACACAAGAACAATCATAGTTACTCAAATATAGTAGTTACAAATATGACAACAAAAAATACGTAAAACAAAACAAAATTCCAAAGAAACTCCCCATACCCATCCCCATCTATAATACAGATGGAAGTACAAACAGCACAGGAAGATAACACACTATGCCGATATCACTATAAACTATCAAGGACACAAGGAGAAACCAAGGCCAATCTGAGAACCTATGATATTGTTCTGGGCTACATGTGGCTGAAGAAGCACAACCCAGATATAGATTGGAAAATGGGAAAAGTAAACCTTACCTGTTGCCCCCTCCAATGTGACTCCTTGGACTTCATACGGAGAGTAACATGTGAAGAGATAGCAGACATCTATGACTTTCAATTCCATAAAGCCCAGGAGGCTGAAACAACAAAATCAAAAATAGAAAAGACCATAGAAGAGCTCATGCCTCATCAATACCATGAGTTCCTTGACACATTCAAGAAAAAGGAATCGGAATGGATCCCACTCCATAAACCCTAGGACCATGGCATCAAATTAAAAGACTCTTTCAAACCTGAAAAGGGTAGACTCATACCATTGTTGCCCAATGAACAAAAGGAGGTCTCAGATTTCATTGATGACCAAATGGCCAAGGGCTATATCCAACCTTCCAAATTGGAACAAATGTCACCTGTGTTCTTTGTCCCTAAAAAGGATGGACAGAAACAGATGGTCCAAGACTACCATTACCTAAATGAACACATGGTCAAAAACAATTACCCCCTTCCCATCATTTCACAGCTTGTTGACAAGCTGAAGCATGTAAAACTATTCACAAAAATGGATCTCAGATGGGGATATAACAATGTCCACATTAAAGAAGGTGACAAATGGAAAGCTGCATTCGTATGTCACTGCGGATCATTTGAACACATTGTTATGTACTTCAGTTTATGCAACTCCCCCACCACATGCCAACAAATGATGAATGACATCTTCTCTGATATGGATGGAGTCATGGTCATCTACATCAACAATCTCATGATCTTTATATCCACAGATAATCAAGAAGAACACGATAAAATTGTGCTACAGGTTCTCAGGCAGCTAAAGGAGAATGATTTATTTATAAAACCAGAAAAATACACCTTCTTGTGCAAAGAAGTAGATTTCTTGAGAATGATTGTAGGAGTGAACGGGATCTCCATGGATGAAGAAAAGACCAAAGCCATTCAGGAATGGCTGGTTCCCACCAAGGTCAAACATGTCTGATCCTTCCTTGGTCTAGTGAACTTCTATTGTTGCTTTATCCAAGATTATGCAAAAATTGCATGCCCAATCCATGACCTAACAAAGAAAGATGTCCAGTGGACCTGGACAAATAAAGAACAAACCTCTATGGATAAATTAAAAGAAGCATTTACAGCTGCCCCCATCCTTGTATACCCTGACAATGAATGTCTATATCAGGTAGAATCAGACACTTCAGATTATGCAATGGATGCAGTCCTATCCATTCTCAAAGGAGATAAATGGCACCCTGTCACCTACAATTTCCACAGTATGACACCAGAGGAACAGAACTATCCAATAGCTTACAAAGAAATGTTATCAGTCATTTGTCCTCTCAAATTATGGTGCCACTATCTAGAAGGTGGAAAACACTCTATAGAAATATGGAATGATCATGAAAACCTTAAATGGTTCATGACAAGACAAGACCTGACATGCAGACAAGCACATTGGGCACTCTACTTATCTAGGTTTAATATCACTTGGCATTACAAACCAGGTGCTTCTATGGGAAAAGCCAATGCCCTCTCTAGGAGAGAAGACCACACACAAGGAATGGAGGATGATAACAAAGAAGTCATGGTCATTCCAGAAACACAGATCTGCCCAATTGAGGTATCAATAAAGGATCTCAGAGACCAATTCTATGAAAAACTCCAACACAAACAAATCAAGATTCCCTGCTCAGGTCTAGACTCCCTCTTTAAGTGTAGTTACTCATTAAAAGAAATAAACAACAAAAATATACTACAAAAAGAAAACAAAATCTATGTACCAGAATCCCTATGACTAGAAGTTGTAATTATGCATCACAACACCCCAGTAGCAGGACATCCAGGTTATGACAAAACCTTGAAGCTTATTACCCACTCCTACATTTGGCCAGAAATGGCTAAATATATCAAAAATTATGTTTCTAGATGTGAAAGATGTGTTCACTTCAAAACTGGAAATCTACCTCTGGCAGGGAAATTACAACCCTTCAAAGTGCCAAACACACCATGGGAACACATATCTGTGGACTTTGTCATGGACCTCCCACTTTCACAAAATTATGATTCAGTTCTCACAGTTGTGGATTGCTTCTCAAAAGAAGTAGCAAATTCATTCCCACAAAAAAAATTTGTTCCCAATTGTAATTTTCTAAACCTTATTTATCACACATATGGAAACACCATGGTTTACCAACCACAATCATATTGGACTGTGGTCTACAATTTGCCTCACAACTTATGAAAGATATCTGCAAAAACCTAGGAATAACTCCAAAACTGAGCACTGCTCACCACCCACAAACAGACAGGCAAACAGAGCATATGAACCATGAACTTCAACAATTCCTTCACCTCTTTTGTGCTGAAAACCAAAATAATTGGTTGTAGTGGTTACCCATTGCCCAATTCCGCTACAACTCAAAAAGGAATACCACAACAAAGTTTGCTCCTTTTGAAATTACTCATTCATATATGCCACACATGGGAATAGAACAGTGCCAAACAACAGTACTGGCAGTTGAAGAATTCATTAAGGATATGATAGAAATATTAACAAAAACAAAAGAAAACATCCTGCAGGCACAGAAACATATGAAAACACAGGCTAACAAACACTGTGTAGAAGCACCGAATTACCAAATTGGTGACAAAGTCTGGCTAGCTACAGACAACCTCAACATCACCAACCAATCTAGAAAACTCACAGATAAATATATCAGCCCCTATGAAATCATATCTATGAAAGGTCCAAATGCTGTTGAACTTAAACTTCCTTGGGACATCAAAATCCACCCAGTTGTTAACATCTCACAGGTCAAGCCATATAAAGAACAAATTGACAGTCAACTGGCAGATAAACCCGGTCCAGTTCTAGTAACCAAAAACCAAGATGTTGAATATGAGGTTGATTACATTGTTGACTCTCACTTTAAAGGATGAGGCCTTCAATACCTTGTTCACTGGAAAGGACATGATGAAACAGAGCATACTTGGGAACCAAGCAAACACTTGGAAAATACACTGGATGTGTTACAAACACTCCTAAACCCCTATCCTCAACCCCTGTCTTTATGCCATATAACCCAATCTTATCTTATCAACAAGCCTTCCTACCACAAAAACACTATGTCATTCCTCCCATATTCTCTCCCGACTTGTTCTAGACTTCTATGCCTCATGCCAAACCTATGTGCAATACCTATTCCTATTGGCTGCCACATTCACACAGCCTCATATGTTGTACAATTTCCTTTATCCAATCATATTATTACTTTCACACAGCCTACATGGCACCACATTCATTATCCAATCACAGTCAGTTTACTTACTTCCTTTTATGGTACTGTATAAAGTCTGGCACACCAGTTGCACATAGACCAGTACACAAATAGATACAAACACTTTAGAGTAGTATATATACCTGAGCTGTACTTCAATAGTCCCTTAGTTTATTCAACTTCAATTCTCTCCATTCAAAGTCCTTTAAAGCCTAACAAGCTAAAACTCCACTAAATAACACTTTGCTTTGAGTATTGTTTCATTTTGAATAAACTCATTCTTACCCTGCTCCACTTGACACACAAAGCTCAGTAACGCTCCCATGCACCCCAAACCCTATTCCAAGTACAAGTGCATTAAAGAGGTCAACACTAGGCAAAGGACTTACAAACCTATCGCACGTAGTGCACCCAACTACAGCTAACCTTGAGGCCCTCTTTGAAGCCATCAAGCCCCTCTTACCTAGAGCAGCTAGCAAAGAGGTACAGCAGTTGAGAGAATCTGTAAGAGGCAGGAGATACTCCCCATCAGAGCTGCTAGATGCTGCCACCCTTTCTGTTACAAATGCCTCAAATCTCATACCATTTCCTATGACTAAGTCCATTCCTTTCCCTATGCTTCACAAACCACATCAACCATATGTTGTTCCACTACACTTATGCCTAGAGCGCACAGCTCCCAAAGCCTCATGTCAAACCTATGCAGGATTCAACCCATGATTGGCTGCCACACATCAAGGCACCGATTAAGATCTAACCCCATATGTTCATATTAACCCTATGCCCTATGGTTCCATTCTAACAACACATGTCATGCTTCCTAACTTCTCTTCCATTATGATACGCCACAAGGCTATGCCTTATCTATGACATCATTACATTCCTTCTTATCATCCAATCATATGTTTACCTTGACAGAACATTCTAGAATAGTACAAACATACATACACAGTCTTTACAAGTATATAAACCGGATGTCAGTAGCGTACTTCCCCAGTTTAATCAACTTGTCTTTTCCTCTCAAATCATCCACTCTAAGCAATAAGCTTTCTTACTCTTTTTACTACACAACCACTCGATTTTGAGAGTTGTCTCACTTTCTGCCCTAATAATTGACAACCATTTACCCTGGGGTCTTGCCAATCAAAGCATGGAAGAAGAGATCCTCTGTGCCATATTAGTGGTCCAATCTTATGACCACAAAACCCTAGTCCCAGAGTTAGATCAGCAGTCCGCACTATCGGACTGATCCCAAGCAGAAGAGTTACCTGATACAGGGGTCAGGTTTCATATATTGATCAGTCTCATCAAGGAAGAGAGCCAGGAGCCCTCCCTTCATCTAGACAGTCCCCTGACACCCCTTACCTTAAGTGATGCCTCACATTTAAGCCCAAAGAGGTCCCCATCTCCAATAGTAGTACCTCTAGATCAGATCCCCAAGAGAGAAAGGACCGAATCAGAGGACCCATTTTATGAGTCCATAGCAGACAGACCCCTGACCTTCACAGAGAAAAGAAGACAGTATGGTTCCAGATTCAGACTACACAACTGAGATCAGATAAACTTGCACATCAATAGGTCTCTCCACCCTATACATACTCTAAAGAAACCATCTTGTCTCCCCACATATGCTTCCCTTCCCCAATAAATAAATAAACTTTTCTTCTCCAAAAATGCAAGCCACATCTGCAATGCTTGAACCCTGTGTCTGCAGCAATGAAGGATATGGACAAGAAATTAAAGATCTTGCTGACCACATGCTGCAGATAATAGCTGTACTAGAAAATAAAATCACAGATCTTGAAGTCCAAGCATTACAGGGAATCTCTGGTTCCCAACATGCCCCAAAAGGAGAAAAGCAGGGGCATAAATACAAAATCATGGCAATCCTGGGACATACACTGGAGAAGTCGCCAAATGGGATGAATGGTGGGCCAAGATGACAACTTGGCTCCAGATGAACAAAATAGATGATGTGCAAGAAAAGATAGCCACCATCCTCTCCTGATTCACAGGAGACAAAGCAGGAGGGTATGCCAAGCTAGGGCTAGCAACCCTCTATAACAAAGACAAAGAAGAAAAACCTGTAGCAAGGGATTTCAACAAGTTCGGTGAGAAGTGCACCAACCATTTCAAACTGCATCTCCAGAAGGACTGAGCATTGGCCCAATTAAACAAAATATACCAAGGAAACATAAGGACAGATGACTTTCTCATTAGATGGCTAAACTTAAAAAGGCAAGCCAACGTACCCAACTCTCATGCCATTGCCCTCCTTGAAAAGGCCACAAACCCCTGAATACTAACAAAGGTATTCCAAGAAGGGAGGCTCACAGATGTAAAAGCCTACATGGCCCTAATCTGTAAATATGGACAAGCAATGGAGTCCCTTTCTTACATGAGAGGAGGGATGTTTCAGGGGTCCCAACAGAAAGACCCCAATGCTATGCAAGTTGACTCAATGGAGCTTGATGCAGATGGGTGGTTCATAAATGCCACTCAAAAGAAGAAATCCCCAGTGCCAATAAAAGCACCAAATGTTTCAACTGTGACAAAGAAGGTCACCTTATAAAAGATTGCCATGCCCCTAAAAGGCAACAATCCCCCACCTAGAAATGGGTTGGTGGCTGGCACCACTTTAAATGTGCAAACAAAGGAAAACAAGTCCATACAACCATCACAGAACCAACCCCCTTGACCTCCAAAATTGAGGAAATTAAGGAAACCAGATCCCTAGAGGATCTAAAAGGGAAAACATATGATGAGATTAGAGCATTTTTCCAAAAGGGAAAAGGAAAAGGGAATGAGGGAAAAGGGATCTCAGATTCACAAAGGTCAGTCCTTCTTTACTCCCTTGGACAAGTTCTCTCTAGACAATTATGATACTGAATCCTACCTATACAAATCCCAAGTCTCCCCCTTCTTCTTCGTATTTAGAAAATCCCATGCTTTTGGACTTACAAACATCAGCGGTGACTCATACAGAGCATAGCTGGGACAATAATCCAGTGCTTAATTCCCCAGAAAGATATACTGAAAAATTTATTAGGACATTCAATC
>JBBPLQ010001071.1:0-10832 GCA_038089855.1 Royoungia palumana | reverse complement strand
GGAGGGGTGGGCAGGTGCAAGAGGAGGGGTGGCTGGGTGCAGGAGGAGAGGAGGACAGGGTGGGTGCAGGAGGAGAGGAGGACAGGGTGGATGGAAGAGGAGGGGTGGGTGGGTGCAAGAAGAGGGGTGGGCGGGTGCAAGAAGAGGGGTGGGCGGGTGCAAGAAAAGGGGTGGGTGGGTGCAAGAAAGATGCTGGATACATACACCTTTATACATACACCTTTATTCTCCTTTTCTACTATAGTAGATTAACCCTATGAGGCAACAACTCAGGTGAACACCTCGTCATGGTATTCTGGGGGAACTCCAGAGACATTGATTTGTTCAGGGGCATTGGAAGAGGTAGAAGCAGAGCAGAGATTGCTCTCTTGGGGACAGAGTTGCAGGCTGAACTGCATGGAGCCTTCAAGGGAATACACCAGAGTGAAAGCGGAAGTGCTGATAATCATGATAGGTAGAGCCTTGTGGTCAGAAAAATGTGGTGAATCAGGTGGTGTGGGATCAACTGGAGGAGGTGAATCCTGGGGCTGTAGAGATGAGCTCAGAGAAGCTGGTACAGGATACTCAGGTGATCAGAACACAATACTGCTTGAAACCCAATTAATCAATGGATTGTAGCAGGTGAGCCAGTTATGTCCTAGAACAACATCAGCAAACCAGCCTTTGGCTGTCCAGCATTGTCCAGACTAGACCATACTAGACAGTCCTCCAGCTCTCCCATCTATGTTCCCAACTGGCTAGATCTAGACAAAACAATGTAGTCTGTCCTATGCTAACTCCAGATTGGGACAGACTAGAACAGATTGACATACTAGGAGACCATCCCCAGTGTCACAGTCAAACAGGGTGTACCCAGCTGTTCCAGACTGGAAAAACATATTAATGACTATAATACATATCCAATTCAATATTTATATTTGTAATCACACACCCAAATAAGATAGATCAAATCAAAATCATATATATTGAACACATGATTACATAAGCATAACTATCAACAATAGCTATTATACCCACATTACTACTAATAAAACATAAATACTATGAAATATCATTATTAGTAAACAACAATGACTCACCATTAGAATATATGTCTAATCGAAATGGTAGAGGGTCAGAAAGGATATGGTAATGTTGACACCAACAACTTACTAAAGTGTGGTATAACAAATGTAGAATGTAGGAGATGATGGTGATTGAGGAAAGAGAAGCTGTGGGAAATTTCTGAAGGAAGACTGGTTTATATAAGAAAATTCAAACTCAGCTGAAAATTCAAACTCAGCTGAGGTAAGCATACGTCTCAGATTTGACTAAGTCTTTTGACTACACTTTTATTACACTTTTTTGCTTTTTGTACCACACTTTTTACTACACATTTGGTACACTTTTACAGTGGTTTTCATTTTGATGTGGAATCCAAAGTTTGTGAAAGTCGTGCCTTGGATGCTGCTAGGATAGGACCCCAAACTCACATCACAGCATGACCCATGTGACTCATTGGCCATTGTCAACCATGCTGTGATCATCACCCACTCCCAGTGATTTAGATATGGTATGTATATTCACTGTTGCTCTTACTGTCTACTCTTTGGTCAAGAAGAAGACAGCTAAGGGAAAAGCAGCTGCTCCAAAGGAAGAAAAGGCAGTCAAAACCAAGGAGCTACGATTTTTGATCAATGATACAAACTACCTGGACTTCTTGCAAAGCATTCTCAACAAGCATGGACAAGACCAATACAAGCTCTCAGCAAAGAAGCAGTTCACATTCAAGTATATTCCACCAAAGGCAAAAAGGTAAGTCACTACTACTTTTTTTTTCTACTATGTAAATGATACTCATCATTTGCTCAGTCAGCATGCAAGCGATGCCATGGATGTTGACAATGAAGCTGACTACAAAGAGATGGTGAAGAAGATTTGCCAAGATAATCCCTCCTCCACCAAGATTCTTGTCAACATGAAGGACATTGAAAAACTTCCTGCTTTGGGTGGTAATGTAGAAGATGATGATGACAAGTCAACTGATGACAACAACAACAAGGTCTGTAGTCATTCATGCAGATGTTTGAAAGTATTATTCAGATGTCAAATGAGGTTAGGTATCCGACATATCTGACATTGAATCACCCCTTTTCTGTTGGCATATCAAGCTTCAAGCCCACTACAAGAATGATTATAATGAAGGATATACTTATGTTGGGCCAATGGGGACAACAGTGCTCACACTAGCCCTGATTCTGGATTGGTGCCATGCTCTGGTATGGTTGAAATACTTTCTTGATGATAAACGTACTTCAATACATATCCTTACAGAATGCAGGTCAGGCTACATTAGCCACACCACCAAATATCCCCTCGTTCGATATAGCAAACAAAGTGCATTTTTTGCATCCAACACAGAAAGCACAGCCTCCACCTACCCTAGCACTGATGCCAGTGAGTGTGGATGTCAACTCCATCACCTCTGTTCTTCTTCTTCAAATGCTTACCAATGCAGGTCTTTTACCATCTGCTGGTTCACCTGCCACTAAGACCCTTCCCTCTACCTCATCTACACTGCTGCCACCTTTGTCTCCGCCTTGTTCATCACCGACACAACTCAAGCACTTTTTATCATATGTGGAAGCTGATCTTGGGGTCTGCAATGCACACCAATACAAGAATGGACTTTGTGTTTGATGCATTGGGCCAGATGTCCTCACAGATACAAGTGATCACATTTTGTCTGACATTAGGATCCTGGTTGGCGATATCATTCATTTGAAGAAAGGTAGCATTACATGGTGGGGCAGCTCAGATGCAAAGCGAAAGCAGAGCAACATGTCATCATCATCAAACTGTGGGTCCTTGGAACAACCAGCAAAGAAAGTGGTTGCATATGAGAAATGATACTATGGTGGTGGTGGGTGCTGTTTTATGGGACCACTGATGGTGGATGGTGATTCTGACCCTACTACGAACTACAATGAATACTATGTGTGCAATGTACAAAATCAATGGCTTCCAGTTCCAAAGGGATTTACTGTTATTGAGGATGTAGACAAAGAAATAGCAGATTAGATAGCATTTTGTACATTGTCTAGTACTATGCTATATATCCAGATGCACAGAAATAACTTGCTGCTTTGTCAGGTGTGATAGTTTGACAAGCATGAACAATTGCCATTGTTGAAAGATCATCATTGTGACAATGTAAGTACAACTTGATGGCAGAGAATGCTTGTTCAATCAGATTGTAATCCAGAGAGTAGGGTGGCAAGTAGATCAGATTACAGACTAAATAAAATTAGAAAAAAGAAAGAATCTATTGTGTGAATGATGAACAGTGCATGCCTTTAATGAGTGCACAAACTTCCTTGCTGTGGTGAATACGACAATTGTCCATGATGAGGACACTGCACAGTCCAGGGTACGGGGTGGTGAAAGGCATCTAAAAATGTCAGCCATCTCTATTAGTATGAAAATACATTAAGCATACAACAAGTTCCCACAAGAAATGCAAAAAAGTGCACTGTCAACTGGGCCTTCGATGATATTGTACGCAATAATACCATCAAGTGTGATGGCAGGAAGGATGGAGTAGTGAACACCACATATGAAGTACTGCTGTCCACAACAACATTGTCCTTGAAGCGACCGGCCACTTGGGCAACAAGATGTGTGCTGATCCTTCACTGCTTCATCAACAAACAACAACATATCTGCATCTGGGGCTTCTACTCCAATGTGATTCATGTAGCATGCACGTAACTCCTCATTCTGCTCAGATGCAGCAAAAGATATCTTTTTTCTAGTGAACCAAAGGTTTTGCAGAGCACAGTAAAGAGTAGGAGTCATAGCATACACTTGACGCTTCTCCCATAGTTCATGTTGGGGCTCATCAAGGTAAATGGTACTGTGGTGAGTAATTACATTGCAGATGAATGTGATATCTGCCATACTGAGGATCAACAATGCCTGATGGCACGAGAGTAGGTGTGGAGGTTGTACATGACACCAAATTGTTTGTAGAAACTGAGCATCTTGTATACAAGCATCTTCTTGATACCCAAGAGACGACAAATCTTTTTCACAGCATAACCATCTTCATAGAGAGCAGGAATATTGAGTTTTGTATGGTTGGAGACAATGTGCTGAGGCATAGAGTGGTGGGTGTGGTAAAGGGTGAGCACTGTGAGACATGTGATACTGGCAGTGACTTTGGGGTCCTATCCTGGCACTGTCTGAGGCACAACTTTCACAAACTTTGGATTCTGTATCAAAATGAAAACCACTGTAATATATATATTTTCACTTTTTTTCTATACTTTTAATACACTTTTGTCATACTTTTACTACACTTTTGGTACACTTTTGTTAAACTTTTACTACACTCTTGATACACTCTTACTACTCTCTCCTCTCTCATAATCTCCTGCTCCCCTCCTCTTCCTTCATGATCTCCCTCTTCTCCTCCTCCTCTTTTATTGTCTCTCTCTCCTCTCACCTCTCTCTCACCTCTCTCACCTCCTCCTCTCCCTCTTTTTATTCCCCTTCTCCCTTCTCTCTTTCTTATCTTCCACTTCCCCTTTCTAATCATCTCCTCTTCCCTCTCCTCTTTGACCACCCCCTCCTCTCTGATCACCTCCCCCTCCTCCCCCTCCTCCTTGATCACCCCCCTCCCACCTCTTGATTATTCTAGAATGTTTTAGAGATCCTAGAGACTTGTTGAGTCTATTGCTCTGTCAAACTGTCATTCTAGACTATATTGTAGATCCTAGAGGCTCCTGTGGACTCTGTGGCTCTGTGATATTGTCACTCTGTAGCCCACTTGGGCCTCTGTAAACTGAGGAGTACTCTAGAGACAGTTGGAAAAATCTGTAAGTCTGTGAGGTGAGAGCTAGTTTGCTGATGAAGTGAGCAAGAACCATCCAGCAGAGTGACATAAAATGTCATTGGAGTGATATCACTGGTTGGGAATTGGATGGAGAGGTCAAGGGCTTGAGTGATAGTCAAGTTTGATGTTCTATTGAAGAGTTGGAGAAGGATCGGGGGGATGGAGTATGTTGAAAGGATATTTTTATTCATGAAAGCAGTATCTATGAAACAATTGGAGGAGCCAGAGTCAATTAGCAGGGGAAAAGAAAGTGTATCATAAGAGACTAGAGAGACAGACAGCATAAGGGATTTTGGATCTAAGAGAGTGGATGTGTTGAGTTGGAGCCCCTTGTGTGCACAGGTGGAGTCAACACAACCTTCAGTCTGTGTGAAGTCTGAGAGGTCATGGACTATTTTTTTGTCTCCTAGAAGACCTCCAGTTTAGGTTCCAGAGCAGTGGTTTTAGTCACATGGGCTTTGGAGGCGCAGGAGGTAGACTTCAGGCAATCCTTGGCCACATGGCCAGCTTGACCACAGAACATGCAAAGCTTATTGTCAAAGCAATGCTTGTGCTTGGCAGCAGTGTGTTTGCCATCTTTTCTGAGCTTTGGAGTAAGGTCTGCAGATTTAGGTATGGAGGGGAAAGTGGTGGCTTTGCCCTTGGAATCTTTGAAATCCTTGGAGCCCCAGAGTGATCGCTGGGGTGAGATGCGGAGTGAGATGCAGATGTGGAATGTTTGTCGGATGCAGACTTGGATGAGGATGGGTTGGTGGAAGGCTTTGCTTGTCAGGACATCTCCAACTTGCGTTCCCAGTAGCATGCATTGATGGCCTGAGCGAGTTGTCAGAGTTTGACAAGGGTGGTGGGTTTCCCAACATGAGAGACTTCATCTTTGATGCAATCAGAGAGTCTGTTATAGAAGTGGTGTCAGAGTGCTCTTTCTCTGTAATCTTGGACTTGCAACACAATGCAGTTGAACTTGACAATGTACTTGTTGATGTGCTGGCTGTCCTTCATGCTGAGATGGTCCAGCTGGTGTTTTGCATCTCCAACTGGGTTGTGCAGACCAAAATTGGTCTGGAGCTCTAGGACAAACTCCTTGTAATTGTCCATCCAGATCAGACAGAGCACAGGATCTTCCATCTGAAGGAGGTCTGGTTCAAACCATTCCAGGGCCATACCTTTGAGGTAGGGCTGTGCAAAGGTGACTTTAGTGCAGTCCATGGCAAAGGCCTTAGGATGATCTTGGAAGTTGAGCTCGCACTAGACCAAGAATACATGGAGTTTGCGAGGATCTGTCCCATCAAACTGATCTGGTTCTTGGACCTTGGTGCATGGCAAGGATTTGGAGGTCAGACAATGAGGAGAGGAACAAGCGAGCTAGCTGATGGCACTAGCCAGCTGGGCGAGTGTATCACAGGGAATCTGCTCATTCTCGGAGTTGGAGGAGAAAGAGTTGGAGTTGTTAGGGGTATGGGGTTTGTCATCAGACGGGTCATTTCCGAAGAAGCCAAAGCCGTTATTGGGGTCATCTCCTGGTGAGCCAAAACCATGGTTAGAAGGTTCATCTCTGAGGTCACCAACATGCCTCAGAGGAAACAGAACTTGGGGGTTGTTGAACAGAGTTTGGAACAAGGAGTGACAGGATGACCTGGGGTTCTCTTCTTCAAATTCCTCAATGTGTGCCCTTGAAGTTGGGGACAGAGGCAGAAGTTGGGAAGTGGATATAGACGGAGTAGGATTGTGTCACATGGAGAAGCTATGGAATTGGCTGATGAGGTCAGGCCCACATCAGCTGCTTCTGTAAGTAGACAGAGGGTTGAAGTGGGGAGATGGAGGCGTATTGCCGGTACTGATAGCATGAGCACAGGATCTGGTAACACAAGTAGCCATAGTTAAGACATCAGACAAGGTAGAGTTCGAATATACTGTTAAGACTGGGTCAACTCTGGTGAACTCTGGTGAACTCCAGAATTATACACATGGACAGGACCTTGGCTTCAGCAACTTGAAGTAGAGTGCTGCACCCTTGTCTGAGTCTCAGAGGTGGTCCAGATTTTGGAGGAGCAGAGGTTCGGACTTGGATGTTGACTAGCAACCAAAGTCAAGTCAGAGTTAGACAAGCAAAGCTCAAGTCGGAGGTCAGATCATGTGGAGCTGAATCTAAGTTAATATTTGAACTGAGGAACTATGACGAGTACATGTGAGTTTATATATGGAGTAGGAGTCAGAGTCTATAGGACAAGAATGGAGGAGGTCATAACAAAGATGGGACAGTAAAGTTCAGAAGGGTCAACAGAGACAGAGAATGGACCTAAGTAACGGAGCAGCAGAATGAAGGGCTGCACTCTCAAGCAAGCCACATGGACAAAGGTAACTAGGGTCTAAATCAAATACAGGGAGGAATGCATATAGGAATGGAGAATGGAGAAGCAGAATACAAGTCCGAGAGTTGGGATTGTGTACTTAGTGAAATATTGAATGAATCCCATGGAGTTAGATCTAGAGTAGCATCAGAGATTGGACTTGTGGATCAGGATATGACACTTGCTGTCTGAATTGATTGACTAGACTTCATTAAAATTTTCACTTTTTGAAACTTTCCTTCTTAGGAAATTCAACATCAGAACCTACAGTTCTGAATCTATAGCATGACTGCTGTGCCACAGTTGAAGGATCAGGACTAATGACACCCTTCTGTTCTTACCCTCAATTCCCTTATCCACACTTTGCATTCCAAATTGGAGACAAATCCTTTACTTAGCTGACCTGACTCAGCCTCTCATAGACTATATATAAGCTATAGAACTACTCCCCTGTATTCTCCAACTTAGATCTACTAAATCTATTGTGCTCAACCACTTTCACCTCCTTGAAACCTCTCTTCACTTAAAAGGGGAGATTTCTCCTTGGACCTCTTTGAATCCCTACAGCATTTAGGGAATCCCAAACCCCTCTAAATTCCTCCCAGAGGGTTACCCTGTTCTCAAAACCTTCAATCATCTGAATAAGACAGAAGCCCCTATCTTCAGAACTCTCAGAACTCCTATCTCAGAACATTAGAACCATGAACCCTTGACCTTCTATCATTTGGCAAGAAGCCCCTATCTTCATAACCCCTATCTCTGACTTCTCTGAGCTTTTGAGTTAACACCAGTCCCTACCCAGGGTTTCCATAATAGATTGGTCAATATAGCTAATAAAGTGTGCAAACATGAATGCTAATGCTATATTATTAGGCCAAAAGACTCATATAGTTGAGGGATACATACACAACTGAACACAAACAAAACTCATTTAGAGATAATATTGCAGATGAGCTACAAGTGGCTATGCTTGAATCTCATTTGTCCTCATGATCATCCTCAACCCTGTTGAAAAGTCCAAGGACTAGTTGAATGGGAGTAGCTAGGGTGTTGGGTAAGTAAGTGCAAGGTTTGGGATTCATCCCAAGGGGCCCCTAGTGGGTCTGGGATGAAGTCCTGAGTGAAGGGAATGACTTCCAGGAAGTCCAAGTGAAGTCCTAGACAGTCCAAGTGCAGGAGGAGCAATAGGAGCGGTCGATCAGGGCCAGAAAGGTGTTGGAAGGTTGGTTGGGTCATCAGAAATGCTGGTAATGGATGGATAGATTGATAGGAAGGTAGATAGATACAGAGGAGTCATCAGAAGGGAGTAGATATCATCAGAAAGGTGGTAAAAGCTCCCTAGACAGGGCTAGGTACAGGAATTTATAGTCCAGGCATTTCCTAGACTGCATAAACAGTCACAAAGTTTGGAAATAGGTAAATAGAGTATCTATAGTATGTAGATGCACTGCTGAGTCACGTCCAGGGCATAAGAACAAAGTCTGGAGCATGGGAAAGCAGTCTGAGGTAGTCCAGACCATGAGAAACCCACCAGGAATAGTGCAGACTGCAGGAAAGACGACCAGACTATTGAATACATGTCTGGAATGTGTGCAATGGGACTGGAAGGTGGACAACGGGGCTAGAAAGTGGGAAATTGGTCTGGGAAGTGAATGATTGGGCTTGGGAATGGACTGTTAAGGCTATGTCGGAATTCTGGCGACAACTCTGGTCAACTCCGGATCTGACTCCAAAGTTGTGCGAGGGGTTCAGGACTTAGGCTTCAGCAACTCAGAGCAGAGCGCCGCGCCCTTACTGTTCTTGTCAGGGGTCCCAGATTTCGGAGGACGAAGAGGACAGAGTGGGTGAAGAGATGAACTCAGAGTGGAATGAGACAAGAGGGGAGTGCCAGGGAAGTCTTAGTTGATATTCAAGCTGAGGTATCTACAACAAAGCTTGGACTTATATATGGAGGTCAGAAGACGTAACTATGTGAAATAAGTCCAGGATCAGAAGGGCCGGAGTAAGGGTCGGAGGTGGAGAATGGACAAGGGTCAACAGAGAATGTACATGCAGGATTGGAGGTACTAGGGATGGAGGTTTTATGTACATGACAAGAACAAAATGTAGAGTAAACTATAATGGAGACATGGAGGATGGAGTGTCAGAATGAGATGGAGGAACGGAGATACTATGGGTGAGATTTGAAGTGCGTGAAGGCGCCAGAGTTGCATTTTGGAGGTATGGAGTTGCGTGAAGGAACAGCATGTGACATGGACATTCAGGCCTGGAAATGGACATTTGGGCTCAGGAATGGACATTTGAGCCCAAAAATGGATGTTCAGGCCTGGAAAGCATGTGTTGGTCTCAGAATGAAGCTGGGTGAGACAACTCTCAAAATTGAGTGGTTGTGTAGTTTTTTTTAAAAGAGTAAGAAAAGCTTATAGGCTTAGAGTGGATTGTATGAGAGGAAGATTGTCACGATCCGTTCCATCAACCAACTCTTTAACTCCGATGTCCTACTCCAATGCTTACTCCGATGATTCATCACACTCCGATGCCCGTCACTCTGCTACTCCATCACACCCGTCACACTCCAATACTCCAATGCTCTGTCACTTTCTGTCACTCTGTCCTCCACTTCTCCATTATAGTTTACATTTGTTGGAATTCTGGCAACAACTCTGGTCAACTCCGGATCTGACTCCAAAGTTGCACAAGGGGTTTGGGACTTCAGCTTCAGCGACTCGGAGTGGAGCACTGCACCCTTACTGTCCTTGTCGGGGGTCTCGGATTTCGGAGGACAAAGAGGATGGAGTGGGTTGAAGGGTGAACTCAAAGTGGAGCAAGACGAGAGAGGAGTGCCAGGGAAGTCTTAGTTGATATTCAAGCTAATGTATCTACAACAAAGCTCAGACTTATATATGGAGGTTGGAGGATGTAACTATGTGAAATAAGTCCAGGATCAGAAGGGTCAGAGTAAGGGGTCAGAGTCAGAAGGGCCAGAGTAAGGGTCGGAGGCAGAGAATAGACAAGGGTCAATGTAGAATGTACATGCAGGGTCGGAGGTACTAGGGATGAAGGTTTTACGTGACGAGAACAAAATGTAGAGTAAACTGTAATGGAGACATGGAGGACGGAGTGTTGGAGGAATGGAGATACTGTGGGCGAGATTTGAAGTGCATGAAGGTGCCAGAGTTGTTTTTGGAGGTACAGTGGCTCAAACAATTGTCCCAATATTGGCATGTTTTTCATTAGGAGCAATATTCCTTGGTACCAATTAATCCTACCCTTATACCAGTGGTGTATGAAATGCAGATCGCATTCCTGGCTACAAGATTGCTCTATGACACAAAAGATTTGGATGAGATCTGATCAAATGACAGCCATGTCAAAGCAGTCACTCATTGGGACAATTGTTTGACTTTGTATGAAATATGAGCTCTAGTACTTGGTATGACCTCCATTTGCTTTGATGACTGCTTGAAGTCTTTTAGGCATTCTTTCTATCCACTTTTAACATTGTTCCACAGAAATCTTGCCCCACTCCTCTACCACTCTATCCCATAACTGATGAACTCCAGTAGGTGCATTGGGATAACCTGAAAGACATCTTTTGAGATGACCCC
>JBBPLQ010001069.1:0-10836 GCA_038089855.1 Royoungia palumana | reverse complement strand
ACAGGGTGATGGAAGTGTGTGGGGAGGTATTTAGCAGATATACTAGTGTGGTTGATGCCTCAATGGTATTGAACATTCTTATCCTGCTTCAAGTTCAACAAGGAAGGAGGGGTGGGGGATAAACTTGAATGATGTAGAATGGACAAGTGGTGTCATAGTGTGAGTGTCTTGGGATGTGGCCATGCTAATAATCACTGATTGGATTATTAGCAAAGGATCATACCCATTGCTGGTAAAGGTGGCAGTGAGAGCATGCAAAGACAATAAAGGCATGATTGCATTGTCTCTATACCCTGATAGACTGATACAGTATGTGTATACCATCATCTGTTTCATCCCTACTCTTCACACCCCAACTCATGTTCACCTTCACATGCAAAACCCCACAATATCATAAAGAACTGGGTAGTTCTCTGTCTCTACGTCTGTGATGTAGGATACTTCCTCACTTGGAGAAGTAGTATTGCACAGGTATAATCAAGTAGAGACATACTTGAGGAGATTTGAGTGAAGAGCAAGAGTGATTGAGTAGAGTTGATATAGAAGATATATTTCTGACTGAGGAGAGTGAGTATGAGGGAGCTCTCCTCTTATATACAGTACAACTATGTATCTGTTTTGGACTGGTCCATGCACAGTCCTATCTTTCTATCTAAAAAGGAAGAAGAGGGAGCAATGGAATCACATAGTATGTCATATAGAATGACTAAAGATCTGATAGTGATCAGTAAGTGAGTCATGCTAAATACTAAGTGTGTGACTCTCCTATGTGACTCATTAGTGAGTCATGCCTAATAGAAGGGTAGTCAATATGAAAGTGAATAATTAACTGATATCAATGGTATCAGGATAAGAAGATCTGAATAAGAATTACCATTGATATCCAACACTCTTCCTCACTTGAAATATTGAGTTCATGAATAAGGAGATAATATAAGACTCTTTCATCCATGTTTGAAGGTGATCTTCCCAAGGTTCTTGGTGAAGATATCTGAGAATTGTTGGTTAGTCGGAACATAGAACAGTTTGACTTCACCAAATTCTACAGCTTCTCAGATATAATGCTCTGGTATCCAGACATGTTTAATTCTGCCTTCTTGAGCTGGATTCGAGGCAAGAAACATGGCTCCCTGATTATCCACACACAGTGGTATAGGAGGAAGTGTTACAGATGCTCCCAAACCCCTATCCTTAACCCCTATATTCCCCTCACTATCTAATCAATCACATGACAACCTATTCACCAAATTACATGTTCAAAACACATCATATGTTGTTCCTCTACATGCATGTCTCATTCCATTCCCAGAAGACTAGAACCATATGCCTCATGTCAAACCTATGCTCGGAATCATTCCCCATTGGCTGCCACACTTGCATAGCCAAGCACAGCCCTTATCTATGACATCATCCCTATCATACAATCAAATAAATACTTACACACAGCCTTAATGGCACTATATGCATTAACCAATCATTTATGCCTACATCATGGAATTCTCTAGAACATTACAAATAGACACAAACATCATGTATGTAGTATATATATCAAATCCAACATTGGAGAACTCCAGTAAAGTTCTCTCAATCTTCTCCCTCTTACAAGTCAGAGACTATGCTTCATTACCATCTTCCCACTTTAATTGTCTCAACTTTTGAGGTTGTTTCATTAGAACTTTACTGTTTAATTCCCCACTTGATGCTCTACACATCAAGGCACACCTAGCGCTCCCTACTACATGTGTGCCTGAGCCCGGAAGACCACTGGGAAAGGCTTGACACATCTTTAGTCAACGCCCCACCTTTGTAGATGGTAACATCGCCTTTGATAGGTTAAGACTGAACCATCACAGGTCTACATGCCCCCAGTACCTTAGGAGTCCACCGAACACTTCATTGTGTTATGGTTAAGGAGATCCAACTCTTTCAGACGATCACTTACAGGGCATTACTAAAGTCCATAGTCCCTTCTATACGACAAACCCTGCACCCTCTTCCTTAGATCGACAAGACTACTTCCCAGTTTGGACCAGTGCATAAGGTCCCAGAGGAACAAGAAGCAACTGAAAGAAGCACCACATTGTCCACATAACAGACCATGGCTCTACCTACACCATTCATCATTCCGCTGACCAATCACCATCTCCACCTCTGATCTTGGGAGTCTTCTACAATTCCTCCCATGTGCTCCATCACTTATGCACACCCCCAAAAGAATTGGAATTATGGGTTACATTTATGATTGGACCAGCGCACCACAGTGACGCCCTAACCAAGTCCTCAGTGATGATTCACATCTAGTGATAAGGCAGTTAAGGAATAAGTATTAGGTCATCAGCCCACTACCTCTTGGGGATTATTTAGGAGATCCAGTACAACTGATAGCACAACTCTGAATGACTGCTGAGCTCCCCCTTATTATGAGAAAAGGGAAAAGAAGTGCATGTAGCACCCCCTAGGCGGTAACCATTCCATAAGGGAAAAGACGAGCAACAATGCATCAAAGGTCATCTGATAAGGCAACTAGTGTATGCTCCTAATGGAAGGAGGATGACGGAACGCAGTAGTAACAGAGTCCTGCGGATGACATATTCGTAGAGTACTTTAGGACAAGGATCACAAATCCCCTCCACATGAAATGCCTCCCACATATGGTATTGCACTGAAACCCCTCACCTAACTAAACTTCGACTCGCCATTCAAAGAGCGAGATAGAAATAGGGGATCTCGCTCAGGACAAATCCAAACCCATGATCTAGTCACTCATTACCCCTAATCTATAATGGGGACGACCAAATGAAAATAGTAAACCCAACGAAGGCAAGACAAGGCAATGCTAATGCCACTTGACCCCGGAGATAAGAGATAAGACACCAGTGCAGAGCACTCAAAGAAAAGAAACCTAAAGAGAAAATCCTATCTGATAAAGATGAGTAACCTGCTTGCAACCCCTCACTACTATGCGCTGGGACAGAGGTATTAACTAATCCCAGTCAAGCAAGCAAACTACCTGACAGAACACAGTCCGAAATAAACCCACAATATAAAGTATGAAATGTAGCGTAGCAGCAGTAATGGCTTAAATCGCCTGTATATAAATTGAAACAATAGTTACGCATGAACACTAGTAGTTACTGAAGTGTAGTAGCTACAAACATGAATAAACTCTGACAAATACTCACAAAAATTCATTAGGACATTCTCTATGGAAAAGGAAATCATGCTATCAGTGGAGATAACAGCAGAAAACTCCCCATTTCCCTTCAAAGCCTCTGCCTTACTAGATAGTGGAGCAAACACGATTTTCATAAACAAACAATACATAAAAAGAAACAATATCCCTCTGAAGAAACTCTTACAACCAATTGGTGTCTTTAACACTAATGGATCCCCAAACTCCTCAGGTGAAATAACCCACTATGCAGATATTAATATCAACTTTGGTGGACACAAGGAGCACACCAGGACAGAAATCACAAATATCAGAACCCATGACCTAATCCTCAGGTATACATGGCTAAAGCACCACAATCCAGAAATTGATTGGTCAAATGGCAAGGTCAACCTAACACGTTGCCCCCTCCAATGTCAAGCTTTGGACTTCAACAGAAAGTCACATGCAAAGAGATCGAAGATATCTATAATTACCAAATTCGCAAAACCCAAGAAAAAGAAAAACCAAAAATAGAAAAGACTCCAGAAGAACTCGTGCCAAAACAATACCACAAGTATCTTGATGTATTCTCAAAGGAGGAATCAGAACGGATGCCAATTAGAAAGACATGGGACCATGGGATAGAACTAAAAGATACGTTCAAACCCAAAAAGGTTTGAGTCATCCCTCTATCACCAGAGGAACAGAAGGAAGTTTTGGACTTCATAGATGACCAATTGGTGAAAGGCTATATCCATCCTTCCAAATTAGAACAAATGTCACCTGTATTCTTTGTCCCAAAGAAAGATGGACAAACACAGATGGTCCAAGACTACTGTTACCTCAATGAACATACAATCAAAAATAATTATCCACTCCCCCTTATTTCCCAGCTTGTTGACAAGCTGAAGCATGTGAAACTCTTCACAAAAATGGATCTTAGATGGGGATACAACAACATCCGTATCAAGGAAGGAGATGAATGGAAAGCCACCTTCGTTTGCTTCCGCGAATCATTTGAACCCCTCGTTATGTACTTCGGTCAATGCAACTTCCCAGCGATGTTCCAACAAATGATGAACAATCTATTTGCTGATACGGAAGGAGTAGTAGTTATCTACATCGATGACCTTATGATCTTCACCTCCATGGACAACCAAGCTGAACATCACAAAATCATGTTGGAAGTCTTATGGAGATTAAAAGAAAATGATTTATTCATAAAACCAGAAAAGGGCTATTTCTCAGTTAAAGAAGTGGAATTCCTTGGCATGATTGTCGGAGTAAACGGAATCTCCATGGACCAGGAAAAGACAAAAGCAATCATGCAATGGCCCACACCCACAAGGGTCAAACACGTTTGTTCATTTCTAAGATTGGCGAACTTCTATCGCTGCTTTATCAAAGACTATACAAAAATAGCGTGCCCATTACATGATCTCACAAAAAAGGAAGTCCAGTGGACCTAAACAGAAAAGGAACAAACCGCTATGGATAAATTAAAAGAAGCCTTCACCACTGCCCCAATCCTTGCATATCCAGATCATAACGGAAAATACTGTCTAGAATCAGATGCATCAGATTATGCCACAGGAGCAGTGCTATCTATACTCAAAGGTGATAAATGGCAGTAGCCTATAACTCCCACAGTATGTTACCTGAAGAAAGGAATTACCCTATTGCTGACAAGGAAATGCTGTCGGTGATCCGATCTTTAGAGTTATGGAGACACTACTTAGAAGGACTAGAACAACCCTTTGAAATATGGAATGACCATGAAAACCTAAAGTGGTTTATGACACGCCAAGACTTGTCAAGAAGACAAGTGCACTGGGTGCAATACCTATCTAGATTTAACATGACATGGCATTACAAAGCTGGTGCCACTATGGGAAAAGCAGACACATTGTCTAGAAGAGAAGACTATGCAATAGGAATAGAAGAAAACAATAAAGGAGTTATGGTGATCCCCAAATCACAGATCTGCCCAATTGAGGTATTGCTAAAGGATAAAGGAGATGCCTTCTTTGACAAACTCCAACATGAACAAATGAAAATACCCACACATGCAATCACTGCATTAAAGAAACATGGTTATGAACTAAAAGAAATACAAAACAAAAACATACTCCAAAAGGAAAACAAAATCTATGTACCAGAATCACTCCACATGGAGTTGACAACCATGCATCATGACACACCAGTGGCAGGACACCCCGGATATGAGAAAACCCTAGATCTCATAAAAAGAAATTATATCTGGCCAGAAATGGCTAAATACATCAAAACCTATGTATCCAAATGTGAAAGATGTGCATGGTTCAAAATAGGAAATCAACCCCCATTGGGTAAACTACAACCCTTAGAACCACCAAATGCACCATGGGAAGACATCTCTGCAGATTTCATCACAGACCTTCCCCTTTTACAAAACTATGACTCCATTCTCACAGTTGTGGATCGCTTCTCTAAAGAAGTTGAATTCATACCAACAAACGAAACATGTTCTTCACTAGACTTAGCAAAATTATACCTTCACCACATATGGAAACATGCCTCCCAAGATCCATAATATTGGATCCTGGCCCACAATTCACCTCACAACTCATGAAAGACATATGTAAAAACCTAGGCATAACTCTGAAACTGAGCACAGCTCACCATCCACAAACGGATGGACAAACAGAATGTCTGAATTGCGAAGTACAACAATTCCTTCGCCTGTTCTGTGCTGAAAACCAATTGGAATGGTCCAATTGGCTACCAATCACACAGTTCAGTTATAACTCAAAAAGGAATATGTATGAGCACCAAACACGCTCCCTTTGCCATCACACACTCATACATGCCATGCATGAGAATAGAACCATATGCCTCCAATGCACCTGTCATAGAAATATTTATAAAAGACATGACAGATATATTAAAACAAACAAAAGAAAACATCATGCAAGCACAGGAATGTATGAAACACCAGGCAGATAAACATAGAAGTGAATCACCGGATTATAAACCTGGTGATAAAGTCTGGCTAGTCACAGACAACCTGTTATGACAACCCTAGGTAGGGACTGGCATTAACTCAGTGGCTCAGGGGTTCTGACACTTCCGATGAAATATAGGGGTTCCGATGATTCTGAAGATAGGGGCTTCTGAGGTTCTGAGATAGGGGTTCTGAGGGTTCCGAAAATAGGGGTCCTTAGGGTTCAAGGGTTCCCTAGCACATTGTAGGGGTTTGAAGGTTTCAGAGAGGGGCCCTCCTGAGAGTGGGGAGGGTTCAGAGGACGACGGTGGTTGAGCACAGTAAATTGAGTAGATCTAAGCTGGAAGATATAGGCAAGTATTCTACAGCTTATATAGAAGTTGAAAAGAAGCTGAGTCAGTGGGAATGGGGTTGTCCCTTAAGGGGGTGCGGAACAGGAGACAGAGGAAGGATGGGATGCTTGAAGGGAATGGGATGGGGTTCCTAAGAACAGGATGAAAGGGATAAGGGAACGCCGCAATACAAGAAGGGCAAAAGATAGAAATGAGAGGTCATGGTTGGCCATGATCCTCGACTGCGGCACAGTAAGTGTGCTGTGGATCCAGGGTCACAGGTTCCGACATCGGATTTGCTAAAAAGGAAAGTCTTGGAAGTGAAAATTTTAAATAGGGGTCAATTGACTGGTCCTGGATGAAAAGAGAGCAGCAGCCATGAATGAACCCTGCAGGTACACCACAAGGAAAAGAAATCGTAACATTACCCCCCAACTAAGCCATGAGAGTCTCTTGAGTGCTAGATAAGGAGGTAACTAAAATTTGTGACAAGCATATCCCAGGGATCCAGTAATGTTTGCCCATGCCTCCGCATCATAGACAATGTTGTCATAGGTATAGTCATCAGTGTGGGTGGGGTATGCATTAGGAATGTGGCTGGGTTGTGCAGCAGATGTGGGTGGGGGTGGAGGGACCTGACTGTGGTCCAGAATGGATTGTTGAGTAACAGAGCTTCCAGAAGTACCAGAACTATGAGGGGGCGACATGGGGGTTCAAGAGGGACCAACTTTTTGTTTTCCTTTCTGGTTGCATCAGTAGGAGCAGGGAGAGGTTGGCTGAGAGGAATGCAACTCCCAAAAGGACTTCAGGCAACTGAGTAAGGGGGAAGAGTGAGGTGGAGCTGGGCAAGGGGTAACAGATGTTCTGGCCTGTGAATGGCATCAGCTGTTACGACTTCTTTTTCCTTTTAACATATGTACAAGACTGGTCCATGGCTACCATTTTCTCTTCATCCAAGAACAGTTGATTTCTCTCTTGCTTAAAATTTTCACCTCTGAGGATTTCCTTTTTAGGAAACCCAGCGTTGGAACATGTAGTCCCAGATCCACAGTATACCTACTGCGCTGCAGCCAAGGATCTCGGTCACCCACAGTCCTCCCCCTCCTCCCTTTTGCCTTTCTTGTGTCATGGTGTTCCCTCATTCCTTCTACAACATTCTTAAGAACCCCGTCCTGTTTCCTTTCAGGATCATCTCTTCCTTCCCTGTCTGTTTTCATGCCATAAACCTCCAGAGGGTGTCCCGTTCTGCTGACTTAACTCAGCCCCTCTTGTATCCTATATAAGCTGTAGGATACACGCCTGTATTCCCCAGCTTAGTTCTATTCAATTTACTGTACTCAACCACTGTTGCCCTCTGAACTCTCCCTCTTCTTTGGAGAGCCTTCTCTTGAACCCTTCGAACCCCTACAACATGCTAGGGATCCCTTGAACTCTTGAAACCCCTTTAACGAGGGTATTTGTCCTCAGAACCATCAACCCCTGCCATCCGGCAAGAGCCTCTATTTTCGGAACCTCCGGAACTCCTATCTTGGAATGTCGGAACTCCAGACTCATTGAAACCCTTGACCTTTCTGTCACCCGACAGAAGTCCCTATCTTTGGAACCATCAGAACCCCTATCTCAGAACTCCAGAACTCTTGAGCCACTGAGTTAACACCAGTCCCTACCCAGGGTTGTCGTAACATCAGCATTGAGGGTGACCTGGTGCTACAGTTCAACAGATGGGACTGTTATAGTTTGTGATTTCGCATCTGATTTGGACTGATTGCTACGGTTAGTTTGACTTGTAACTACATCCATTGGATTCCCCATGTGCGATTTCCCCATCTACCAAGTTTCAGCTCTTTCTATCCTTCCTTTCACCTTCTGTGTTGATACCATTACATTGTGGCGCATTGTGGCGCAGTTGTTTACCATTGTTTACTTGAAGCGCACTTACATCCCAGGAGTCCACTGCTTCTCCTCTTTGGTTACTCACAGTGGACTCCAGGTCAGTGTACCCTTGTTACTATCTCAATATCATCTTTGGTTACTCACAGTGGACTCCAGGTCAGTGTACCCTTGTTACTATCTCAATATCATCTTTGGTTACTCACAGTGGACTCCAGAGTCGTCCTGAGTTGATCCAGCAACAGGCTAGTCGCCCTCAGTAAGCCCTTGGCTCTCAACACTACCTGCCTCGCCAATCCTGTCCTCCACACAAGCACTATGTTTGATGTGGAATCCCTTCAAAATGACTTCCTTTCCGCACTCCCCTCTGATCCTATCACCTCTACACATATGTCTGACTCTGAACCCTCCAACTCTCGCTGGTCCATTGACTCCAACAGCTTCTGCCAACTAGATGATGGCATCTATGTCCCTGATACCAATGACCTCCACCTCCGAGTGATCCCCCAGTATCTGGACACTTTGGACAAAATCGCACTCTGGAACTCATTCGCCATAAATACACCTAGCCCGGAGTCCAAACATTCATAAAAGAGTATGTTTTCTCCTGTACAGTGTGCTCACACACAAAGGTTCCTAGGCACAAGCCATACGGACTCCTCAAACAACTTTTGATTCCCAAGAGACTGTGGAACTCTATTTCCATGGACTTCATCAAACAGCTTCCTCCGTCCTCTGACTACACCGCAATCTTTGTCGTCATTGACCGACTATCAAAACAATGCATCTTCATCCCCACTGATGACAAGATTACATCTCCGGAGCTAGCTAAGTTGTTTCTTCTCCATGTCTTCTCCAAGCACAGAGTCCCTTCCCACATCACTTCCAATAAAGGTGTCAAGTTCGTCTTGCATTTCTTCCACTCCCTCGGAAAACTGCCTCCACTTTACTTCCAGTTATCATTCCAAAGGTGATGGACAAACAGAGCGAATGAATCAAACTCTAGAACAGTACCTCCAGATCTACTGCAACAATCAACAGGACAATTGGTCTGAACTCCTGCCCCTTGCGGAGTTCACGTACAACAATGCTCCTAATGCTATGACCAGTGTGTCTCCGTTCTTTGCTAACAAGGGCTATCATCCCAACATTTCTGTACACCCCAAGAGAGATCTCACCTCTGCACACGCTCATGACCACTCTGTAGGTCTTGAGTCACTTCACCAATTCTTCTGTGAAGACATGGCCCATGCCCAAGAGCACTACCAAGGCCCTGTGGATGCCAAGTGAATTCCGGCACTGGACTTCAAGGTTGGTAACCAAGTATTTGTCAAGGCTAAGTATTTCTGCTCCACCTGACCCTCCAAAAAGCTCTCCAAGAAAACCTCAGACCATATGAAATTATCGCTCAAGCAGGAACCCACTCCTTCATGCTCCAGAGCGACTACCCAACAACATGAAATCCATCCACCTTGTCTTTCATGTCTTCCAATTGGAACCCTCCATTCCGAACCCAATCCTGAACTGCAAACAACCTCCACCACCTCCGATCGAAGTTAATGGTGAACCCGAGTACAAAATTGTTGAGATCCTCAACTCAAAAATCGACTGCCAACAATGGAGTTATCAACTCCTATACTTGGTCCAGTGGTCAGGGTACAAAGGTATGGACAAAGAGACCTCTTGGCTGCTGGTTACTGAACTTGGTCACGCCTCCAAGCTTGTCTCCAACTTCACCTCCAATATCCAACAAAGCCTGGACCTCATCACACTTAAGGAAAAGAAAAGGAAATTTTTATTACAAAAACAGAAGGACAATAACTATTTACTCCGAGTCTCTGCTTTCCCCCTCCACATCTTCCTCTACCTCCACCACCATTACCATCTCCTCCTTTTCCCTCTCCAGCTCTACCAGTTCCTCTGTATGAACCACCCCATGGATCCCCTCATCCTCTGACTCTGACTCCTCATTGAACCTGGCATGGAGCTCTAGCTCTACCAACTGCTGGATCGACTCCAACATCCTGGTCACATGCACAGTATTGCTGTGCACAGCCAAAGCCATCATGCAGCACCCTTGCTACCTTTTCCAGCGCTGTCACCACCTCTGACCCTATTCCACTCTCCTCCATCTGCATCTCTGAGCCTCGTCCCTTGTCCATCTTGGACCACTTCCTCAGATGCTCTGCCTCCTCCTCTGAGTCGTCACCTCCACCACCGCACCCAACTTCCTCTGTTGGTGTTTGGGCACCAACTGCTCCCCTGGCCACTTGCATTGCTGCCTTGTCACCTGGCACCTGATGCACATGCTCACCCGGCCAGCATGCACTCCATCCTTTTGCACACACACCACATGCATGCCAGCTCTTTCCCCTTTCCTCTGCTCCTGCTCGCTGTCTGTTGAAGACAGATCTCCTCTGCCTAATTCC
Organism: Royoungia palumana; assembly: GCA_038089855.1. Taxonomy (NCBI): domain Eukaryota; kingdom Fungi; phylum Basidiomycota; class Agaricomycetes; order Boletales; family Boletaceae; genus Royoungia; species Royoungia palumana. Next base: position 48 of record JBBPLQ010001069.1, on the reverse strand, counting down.
ATCAGTGGGGACTGTCGCAATACAGTCAATCATGCACCTTGTCCTTCG
>JBBPLQ010001068.1:0-10872 GCA_038089855.1 Royoungia palumana | reverse complement strand
TCTCCAGATGGCAGACATGTTGTCTCTGGCTCAGAGGACAAGACCATTAGAGTGTGGAATGCAACCACTGGTGAGACTGTGGCAGGCCCATTCCAAGGGCACACAAATGAAGTCAGGTCTGTTGCCTATTCTCTAGATGGCAGACATATTGTCTCTGGCTCTTGGGACAAGACCATTAGAGTGTGGAATGCAACCACTGGTGAGACTGTGGCAGGCCCATTCCAAGGGGATACACATTCAGTCTGGTCTGTTGCCTATTCTCCAGATGGCAGACATATTGTCTCTGGCTCTTCAGACAACACCATTAGAGTATGGAATGCAACCACTGGTGAGATTGTGGCAGGCCCATTCCAAGGGCACACAGATTCAGTCAACTGTGTTGCCTATTCTCCAGATGGCAGACATATTGTCTCTGGCTCAAGGGACAAGACCATTAGAGTGTGGAATGCAACCACTGGTGAGACTGTGGCAGACCCACTCCAAGGGCACACTTCTTCAGTCTTGTCTGTTGCCTATTCTCCAGATGGCAGACATATTGTCTCTAGCTCTTGGGATGAGACCATTAGGGTGTGGAATGCAACCACTGGTGAGACTGTGGCAGGCCCATTCCAAGGGCACACTTCTTTAGTCTGGTCTGTTGCCTATTCTCCAGATGGCAGACATGTTGTTTCTGGCTCTTGGGACAACACCATTAGAGTGTGGAATGCAGCCACTGGTGAGACTGTGGCAGGCCCATTCCAAAGGCACACTTCTTCAGTCTTGTCTGTTGCCTATTCTCCAGATGGCAGACATATTGTCTCTGGCTCTTGGGACAACACCATTAGAGTGTGGAATGCAACCACTGATGAGACTGTGGCAGGCCCATTTCATGGGCACACTTCTTCAGTTGAGTCTGTTGCCTATTCTCCAGATGGCAGACATATTGTCTCTGGCTCAAGGGACAAGACCATTAGAGTGTGGAATGCAACCACTGGTGAAACTGTGGCAGGCCCATTCCAAGGGCACACTTCTTCAGTCAGGTCTGTTGCCTATTCTCCAGATAGGAGACATATTGTCTCTGGCTCTTTGGACAAGACCATTAGAGTGTGGAATGCAACCACTGGTGAGACTGTGGCAGGCCCATTCCAAGGGCACACAGATTCAGTCAACTCTGTTGCCTATTCTCCAGATGGCAGACATATTGTCTCTGGCTCTTCAGACAAGACCATTAGAGTGTGGAATGCAACCACTGGTGAGACTGTGGCAGGCCCATTCCAAGGGCACACACATTCAGTCGAGTCTGTTGCCTATGCTCCAGATGGCAGACATATTGTCTCTGGCTCTTGGGACAGCACCACTAGAGTGTGGAATGCAACCACTGGTGAGACTGTGGGAGCTCAATCCCATGGGCACACTTTTTCAATCTGGCATTTTCCTCATTCTCCAGATTGCATATCAAGCATACAAAAACCTGGTCACTGTTGTGGGATACATTCTAATGAAAGTGGTTGGATTCAATCATCATGTGGTGCTTGTTTTGGTTGGATTGCCCCTTGGAATAGAAAGGTTTCATGTTTACCAGTTCAATCTCTAGTCATTTCTCCTAAAGCTGTTCACCAGCTTGATATTGGCTCTCTGTTTGGGGAATCTTGGATCTCTTGTTGGAAATCTTTGTAATTCACATGTATTTTTCATATGATTGTTGCCCCATGATATTACTTTGGCAACTTTGTACTCTAAAGTGTCTACTCCAGGTGATATAGGTGTGAAGCTTGAGACCTCAAAGTGTGGCCTTTGACCATTTATTGCCAGATGATTCTACTTGTTAAACTATTGCTAGTATGATTTTCCTTATCCTATATGCATCTAACAGAATACTCCCATAAAACAACCACCAATAGGCCCAAAATAAGAATTAAGCTGATGCTCAAGGATGCAACCAGAGATACTAGAACAGATGGCATTGGTTTTGACAATACCTTCCAAGCCTGCTGTATATATATTAGGGAAAGTTGCCATGTAGATCTTCATCATGATGTGCTGACATCACATTGAAGATAAAGACCCTGCAGCCCTGCATTTCCTCTAGAGTTAATTGACTAAACATACATTCTCAGAAATGAATTGAGACACATACATACTGAAACAACCTCGAAAGCTGAGACTGTTAAAGTGGAAGTGAAGGTAAGAGTTGTTTGTCTGGCTGGTAATGAGGGAGAAGATCGAGAGAACTTTACTGGAGTTCTCCGATGTTGGATTGGGTTTATATACTACTACATGATGTTTGTATCTATTTGTGATATTCTAGAGAATTCCATGATGTAAGCATAAGTGATTGATTAGTGCATATGGTGCCATCTAGGCAAATGCATGGGTATACAATACCCACATGGGTTGTGGGTGTGGGTACCTTGTGGGTATGAGTTACATAATGTATTTAGGCTAAATGCCCATCTCTGAGAATCTCGCATAGCCCCGACTCTATATAGTACCATAAAAACCTTAATTTGACAGCTTTTTACTAAGACAGTACAAACAAGGAGAAGACCGACAGGCTACTTCACTATGACTACGATGAAACAAGTTCCGAGACTAACAGACAAAGTCACTCAGGCCTGGCTTGGCCCAAGCTCAAGCCCCATGATCGTGCTGCCAGTGCATCTGAATCTGCATGGTGTCCATATTTACAAGTCACGGCTTGGCTAATGGTCTTGCTACATCACAGCGCCCAATTGCCTCCAGCACCTTCGTCTCGCTGTCTCGTGCCCTGGAGCTCGCTGGGCACCCTCTATACTCCATATAAAACATATCCAGCACTCCCAATCCACCCGATATGGACTCAACATTGTGGATTGACAGGGTAAGCTCGTTCCTGTTCAGACGTAGCTGACTTGTCTGGTAGGTCTTGTCTTGAGGCGTCCTCGTTGATGCAGATCGTTTGGGTGGTCGATGGGTCATCTGGGGTGTGTGGGAAGCAGTGTGGGTGTCTCAGGTATGTGCGCTTTCGTCTTGCGCTGATATCACCCGTTCTCATCTCTCTCTCCAGCTAGCGTCTTCGTTTCGACTCGTATCAAGTCATAGTGTGTGCCGCTTGTTGCACCGTCCACCTGGCATGCTATCCCACTTGTATCGACATCGTTGCACCATTTCGATGCTCCGAATCGACCTCGACGTCGCATTTCGCCTCTGGCACCTCCTCCTGCTCTCCTGAGCTGATACCTCGACCTGGTGCGTTCATTTCGTCGACGCACTCATTGCTGACATCTCCAGGACATTCCTGGTCATTGTGGACGCAGGGTCCATTGGTCTTATGGCTCCAATCGCCTCCGACGTTGTTCTTTGGCTCTGGGACCCCCTGGACTCCTAGGTCTGGAATTTGAGCTGGTGCGTTTGTTTCATTGATGCACTCATTACTGATGTCTTGAGGGAGTTCCTGGTGGCTACTGATGCTGTCTCCATTGCTCTGGCGGTCAGGATCGACACCATCGTCGACCTTCGCCTCTGGTACCTGGATCTGCCCTCCTTGACCTTCAGGCTGACTCAATGTGTTCATTTCCCTCGATGCACGAGTTCCTGTGGCTTGTGGAACATCCCTGGGACCCATGGTAACCATCTGGAGTGACAGCGCTAAAGAACTGGATAGTTCTCTTTCTCTACGCAGATGTGTAGGATACTTCCTCTCTTGGAGAAGTATGCGCAGGTATGATCAAGTGGAGACTTACTTGAGGAGACTTTGAGAATAGCAAGGGTGATTTGAAGAGTAGTAGAGAATAGATTTCTAACTGGGAGAGTGAGTATGAAGGAGCTCTCCCTTATATACTATACAGGAATGTATGTATGTATTTGGACTGGTCCGTGCTCAGTCCTGGTTTTCTACCTAAGAAGGAAGAAGTCCATGTGACGGGATCACATGCATTGTCATATCTAATGACTTATAATCTGATAGTGATCGGATGATCGGAATATCGGATAGTCGGTCACACGGAATGAAATAAGTCGTGACCGACCGTATGTGACTGACTGCCTGTGACAGAAAGGTAGTGACCGACTAATTCTGTCACGTCATAATTAATACGAAAATGAATAGCAATATCAATGGTATCAGGATAAGAAAAACTGAATAAGAAATACCACTTGATATTCGACAAGTGCTGCCTCCCGGGTCGTATGGTGCGCTCTGCAGCCTCCAAGTTGAACCCATGGGTGTGACCCATACCCATGGTCTACTTTGGCACACCCATGAATATACCCACACCCATGACGTGGGTGTGGGTATATATGTGGGTATGGGTGTGAGTCTGACCTCTGGTACCCTGGGGTATACCCATGCTATTCCCTAGTGCCATCAAGGCTGTGCGTAAGTATTTATATGATTGGGGGATAAGAATGATGTCATAGATAAGGGCTGTGCTTGGCTATGCAAGTGTGGCAGCCAATAGGGAATGAAACCAAGCATAGGTTTGGCATGAGGCATATGGTTCTAGAGCAAAGGAAATGGGGCTAGGCATGAGTGTAAGGGGACGACGTATGTTGGAGGTTGAACATGTAATTTGGGGAATAGGATGTCATGTGACTGATTAGATAATGAGGGGAATATAGGGGTTATAGATAGGGGTTTGGGAGCGTTTGTAACACTACCCCCCTGCTGTTGGTCAGATTCCAGATGACTGATGACATGTTCATGTAATTGTACAGATGCGACTGAGACATCCGTACTTGATTCAGGTAGAGGGTTAAACATAAATTGGAAGTTTTCATAAGTGACCTGTAGTTTTTGTGGGGTGGAGGGGTGGGTTTTGTGGAATAGTTTTACCATGTCCGGGCTGTTTGTTAGGTGTTTTTCTGGTTCCCATGTTCTATCCGTCTCATTGTATCCTTTCCAGTGGACTAGGTATTCAATTCCTCATCCTTTGAAACGAGAGTCGACGATGTAGTCAACTTTGTATTCTTCATCTCTGTTTTCAGTTACTAGGACCAGTCCGGGTTTATGTGAGGGTTGGCCATCAAGGCATTCCTTGTAAGGTTTGACCCGTGAGATATTTACTACTGGATGGATTTTAATGTGATGGGGAAGTTTAAGTTCCACCATGTTGGGTCCTTTCATAGATATGATTTCATAAGGTCTGATCCATTTGTTGGATAGTTTACATGACCAGTTGGCAATATTTAGGTTGTCTGTCACGAGCCAGACTTTATCGCTGGGTGTGTATTCCGGTGCAGTTGTTCTATGTTTATCTGCCTGATGTTTCATACGTTCCTGTGCCTGCAGGATGTTTTCCTTTGTTTGTTTTAATATTTCTGACATATCTTTAATGAAGGTGTCCGCAGCTGGTGCGGTTGATGTATGGGGTTCTATTCTCATGTGTGGCATATTTGAATGTGTTTAGTGCTCGTGTTCCTTTTTGAGTTATAACTGAACTGTGATTGGAAGCCAGTTGCTCCATTCTGATTGGTTTTCTGCACAGAACAGTCAGAGGAATTGTTGTACTTCGCAGTTCATATGCTCTGTTTGTCCATCAGTTTGTGGATGGTGAGCTGTGCTCAGTTTCAGAGTTATTCCTAGGTTTTTACATATGTCTTTCATAAGTTGTGAAGCGAATTGTGGGTCGCGATCTGAAACTATAGATCTTGGTAGCCCGTGATGTTTCCATATGTGGCTTAGATAGAGTTTTGCTAATTCTAGCGAGTTGCATGTTTTGTTCGTGGGTATGAATTCAACTTCTTTAGAGAAGCGATCCACAACTGTGAGAATTGAATCATAGCTTTGTGAAAGGGGAAGATCTGTGATGAAATCTGCTGAGATGTCTTCCCATGGTATGCTTGGTGGTTCTAGGGGTTGTAGTTTGCCCATTGGAGGTTGATTTCCTGTTTTGAACCGTGCACATCTTTCACATTTGGATACATAGGTTTTGACATATTTAGCCATTTCTGGCCATGTGTAGTTTCTTTTTATTAATTCTATGGTTTTGTCATATCCAGGGTGTCCTGCCACTGGGGTATCATGATGCATGGTTGTTAGCTCCATTCAGAGTGATTCTGGTACGTATATTTTATTTTCTTTTTGTAAGATGTTTTTGTTGTTTAGTTCTTTTAGTTCATATCCACATTTCTTTAGTGCAGTGATTGCATGTGTGGGTATTTTTATTTGTTCATGTTGGAGTTTGTCAAAGAAGGTGTCTCCTTGATCCTTTAATGTTACCTCAATTGGGCGGATCTGGGTTTTGGGGATCACTGTAACTCCTTTGTTATCTTCTTCTATTCCTATTGCGTGATCCTCTCTTCTGGATAGCGCATCTGCTTTTCCCATAGTTGCACCAGCTTTGTAGTGCCATGTCATATTGAATCTAGATAAGTATTGCGCCCAGTGTGCTTGTCTTCTAGACAAGTCTTGGCATGTCATAAACCACTTTAAGTTTTCGTGGTCATTTCATATTTGAAGGGGTTATCCAGCCCTTCTAGGTAATGTCTCCATAATTCCAAAGATTGGATCACCAATAGCATTTCTTTGTCGGCAATGGGATAGTTCCTTTCTTCGGGTGTCATACCGTGGGAGTTGTAGGCGACAGGGTGCCATTTATCTCCCTTTTGGATATATAGCACTGCTCCTGTGGCATAATCCAAGGCATCCGACTCTAGATGGTATTTTCTGTTATGATCTGGGTATGCAAGGATGGGAGCAGTGGTGAAAGCTTCTTTTAATTTATCCATAGCTGTTTGTTCTTTTTCTGTCCAGGTCCACTGAACTTCCTTTTTTGTGAGATCATGTAATGGGCAGGCTATCTTTGCATAATCTTTTATGAAGTGGCGATAGAAGTTTGCCAGCCCCAAGAATGAGCGAACATGTTTGACCTTTGTGGGTGTAGGCCATTGCATAACTGCTTTTGTTTTCTCTTGGTCCATGGAGATTCTGTTTACTCCGACAATCATGCCGAGGAATTCCACTTCTTTGACTGAGAAATAGCATTTTTCTGGTTTTATATATAGATCGTTTTCTTTTAATCTCCATAAGACTTCCAGCACGATTTTGTCATGTTTGGCTTGGTTGTCCATGGAGGTGAAGATCATAAGGTCATTGATATAGATGACTACTACTCCTTCCATGTCAGCAAACAGATCGTTCATCATCTGTTGAAATGTTGCTGGGGAGTTGCAAAGTCCGAAGTACATAACGAGGGGTTCAAATGATCTGTGGAAACAGATGAAGGCTGCTTTCCATTCATCTCCTTCCTTGATATGGACATTGTTGTATCCCCATCTGAGATCCATTTTTGTGAAGAGTTTCGCATGCTTTAGCTTGTCAGCAAGCTGGGAAATGAGTGGAAGGGGATAATTATTTTTGACCGTGTGTTCATTGAGATAACAGTAGTCTTGGACCATCCGTTTTCGACCATCCTTTTTGGGAACGAAGAACACAGGTGACGTTTGTTCCGATTTAGAAGGTTGGATATAGCCTTTTGCCAGTTGGTCATCTACAAAGTCTGAAACCTCTTTCTGTTCCTCTGGTGATAGAGGGATGACTCGGCCCTTTTTGGGTTTGAACGTATCTTTTAGTTCTATCCCATGGTCCCATGGCTTTCTAATCAGCATCCGTTCTGACTCCTTCTTTGAGAATACGTCAAGATACTCATGGTATTGTTTTGGCACGAGTTCTTCTGGGGTCTTTTCTATTTTTGGTTTTTCCTTTTCTTGATTTTTTCGAATTTGGTAGTCATAGATGTCTTCGATTTCTTCGCATGTGACTTTCCTTATGAAGTCCGAAGCTTGACACTGGAGAGGGCAGCATGTCAGGTTCACTTTGCCAGTTGACCAATCTATTTCTGGATTGTGGTGTTTCAGCCATGTGTATCCGAGGATTAGGTCATGTGTTCCGATATTGGTGATTTCTGCCCTGGCATGCTCCTTGTGTCTGTTGTAGTTAATGTTAATATCTGCATAGTGGGTTATTTCACCCGAGGAGTTTGGAGATCCATCGGCGTTAAAGACACCGATTGTGTCACGTGCCGTTCCTCCGACCTACTCTACACCTCCAAGACCCAACTCCAGCACCCTTGTGCACTCCGATACCCCGTCCGTAGATCTCCGTCTCTCCGTTTCACTCTGTCTCTCCATTCTCCATTTATAGTTTACATTCTATCTTGTCATGTATTGCCTCCGTCCTAGTTACCTCCGACCCTGCATGTACATTTCTCCGTTGACCCTTCTCCATTCTCTGTCGACCCTTGTCCATTCCCTGTCTCCGACCCTTACTCCAACCCTTCTGACTCTGGACTTATTCATCTCCGTCCCAGTTACATTTCCTGTCCTCCGTATATAAGTCTGCACCTTGTCGTAGATACTCCAGCTTGAATATTGACTAAGACTTCCCTGGCACTCCTCTCTTGTCTCGCTCCACTTTGAGTTCACCCTTCAACCCACTCTGTCCTCTTTGTCCTCTGAAATCCGGGACCCCCAACAAGGACAGTAAGGGCACAGCGCTCTGCTCCGAGTCACTGAAGCCGAAGTCCTGAACCCCTCGTGCGACTCTGGAGTTGTATCTGGAGTTGACCGGAGTTGTCGCCGGAAATCCTGCATAGCCTTAACAGATTGGACACAAGAGTCTTTTCATAGGGATGTTGTTTCTTTTTACGTAGCATTTATTTATGAAGATCACATTTGCTCCACTGTCTAGTAATGCGGAGGCTTTGAAGGGGAACGGAGAGTTTTCTGATGTTATCTCCACCGCGAGCATGATCTCTTTTTCCATAGAGAATGTCCTGATAAATTTTTGTGAGTAATTGCTAGAGGAATTAAGCACTGGTTTATTGTCCCAGCCGCGCTCACAATGAGTCGCCTCTGACGTTACATTGTCTGAAATCATATGTGGGGATGGAGTATCATAAGGGGTTGTATTGTAATCATCTAATGGTTTGATGTCCAAGGGAGAAAAGAAAGACTGACCTTGTGACACTGACCTTCCCTTTTGGGTGGCGTCACTCAGGCTTTTCCCAATCCGAACTTCTTTTTGTAGTGAGCTTCTATCTGCTCAATTGTCATGTTCCTTATTTTGGCATAAGGATCTGCCAGCTCTATTTTGGTGGTGGGGGCTGTGGAGATCTCTGTGGAGATCTCCCTTGCTCGGCTTTTGCCTTTACAGCCTTTCCAATGTTGGCCATTTACCCATTTGCAGTCTGGGCATTGGTTCTTCTTTGGAGCACGGCACTCCTTTATGCCGTGGCCTTCCTTTCCACAATTGGTGCATTTGAAAGGGGCCTTCTTCTTGGTTGTGGTGGTCATGTTTACGAACCACCCATCATCTCCTCTTGTGATTTGATCAACCTCCATCGTATTGGGGTCTTTGTAAGTCCTTTGGGGCTTGTATTCTCCCCTTAGGAACCTGAGGCTTTCTTGGTTGTTGCTGATTTCTTTTATCCGAGCAACATATTCTTCCACCGTGGTCTTTCTTTTCCCTTCTTGGAAGATTTGGGAAATGATGGTGGCATTGGTGTTCTTTTCTAGGAGCCAGATGCCGTGTGTGGCATCCAGTCCTGCTTGTTCATAGAGTGTTTTCCACTTTACGAGGAACTCTTCTGTCCTCATGTTTCCTTGGAAGAGTTTATTTATTTGAGTGGTGGCCCAGTCCTTTTCTATGGTGGGCCTAAAGTAGAGTTCAATGTCCTTCTTTAATTCTTGGAACGTCATTGGCCTTGTGGTAAGGGATTTTAGCTTCCCTTGAGCAAAGCTTCCTGCCTTTCCTTTCATTCATGAGAGGACAGCAGCACATGCATCTGCCTCACTTGTGATTTTGTTGGCGGCGATCCAACCTTCCATCTTTGCCCACCATTCATTGTACTTTGCTACTGATCCATCATACTCTCCTGGATCTGCGAATAGTTCAAATTTTCTTCTGCCACCAGACAGGGCAGGTTGTGCTGCTATTTGGTTTTGGAGATCTTAGATCTCCTGAAGAAGCTGCGTGACCAGGGCGGTCAGCACTGGTCTTGATGTTTGGTTTTGGTTGTAAGTAGCAAGAAGGGCTTGTGCGTGAGCAGACATTTTTCCTAGTTTATAGTAGTAGGTCTACGGTTTGGCCTGTAGAGTACATTTCTTGGTCTGAGGGATCTACTCTGGTTGTCCTGGATCTGATTGTATCCTTTGAATCTAACCCTCTTTCTATTCCTCATATATTGTGCCCAATCTCTCTGCCTCTGCACGTGCATAAGATCCTGGTTTGACGGAGTGCTGTTTGGATCATACGATTCGCTCCTGTCATATCCCGATCCGCAAGTCTGATCTCCGATGTAACTCCGGACGTAACTCCGTGGGTTTCGACTGACATTTCGTTAAGTATGCAATTCCGACTCTCGGACTTGTACTCTGCTTCTCCATTCTCCGTTTCTATATACGATTCACCCTGTATTTGATTTAGACCCTAGTTACCTCCATCCCTGCGACTCGCTTGAGTGCGCAACCCTTCATTCTGCCGTTCTGTTACTTAGGTCCATTCTCCAACTCCGTTGACCCTTCCAAACCTTACCGTCCCGTTCTTGTTACGACCTCCTCCATTCTCGTCCTATAGACTCCGAGTCCTACCCCGTATATAAACCCGCATGTATTCATCGTAACTCTTCAGTTCGAATATCAACTTAGATTCAACTCCTCTTCTGACCTCTGACTCGAGCTTCGCTTGTCCACTCCGACTCAACTTCATTGCCAGTCAACGTTTAAGTCCGAACCTCTGTTCCTCCGAAATCCGGACCACCTCCGAGACCCAGGCAAGGGCGCAGCGCTCCGCTCCGAGTCGCTGAAGCCAAGGTCCTACCCGCGTGCATAACTCCGGAGTCACCGGAGTTGACCAGAGTTGACCCGGTCTTAACAGTATATTCGAACTCTACCTTGTCTGACGTCTTAACTATG